>CAUYPK010026029.1:0-56475 GCA_963574355.1 Loris lydekkerianus | reverse complement strand
CTTACACATGACAGCTTGAAGAATCTTTTCTTTTGTCTTGATTTGGACAGGTTCATCACAATGTGTCCTGGAGAAGCTCAATTAGAGTTGAGGTGACCTGGGGTCTGATATCCCTCTGAAAGGAATGTGTCAGAATCTTTTGTGATATTTGGGGAATTTTCATTTATAATATTCTCTATATGGCTTTCATTCCCCTGGAGCATTCTTCTTCCCCTTATGGAATACCTATCACTCATATGTTTGAACACTTCATAAAGTCCCATAATTCTGTCAGTGAATGTTCTGCTTTCTCTCTCTTCTTTTCTGTCTCTTTAACTATCTGAGTTATCTCAAGAGCTTTGTCCTCTACCTCCAAAATTCTTTCTTCTGCATGGTCTAATCTGTTATTGATACTTTCTATTGCATCTTTAAGTTTCCTAATTGATTGCTTCAGTTCCTTCAGCTCTGCTATATCTTTTCTATACTCTTCATGTCATTCATCTCTTATTTAATTCTGTTTTTAGATTTCCTTTTGGTGATTTTCCACTTTATCAGCAGTTTCCTTCATTGTTTCCATTATTTCCTTCATTGTTTTCATCATGCGTATTCTAATTTCCCTTTCTGTCATTTCTAACATTTCTTTATAGGTGGAATCCTCTGCAGTAGCTACCTCACAGTCCCTTGGGGGAGGTTGCTCTTGACTGGTTTATCATGTTGCCAGGATTTTTCTGGTGATTCTTCCTCATGAGTGATTTCTTTTATCTGTTTCCTTGCCCTAATTTTCCTTTCACTTCCTCTTGATCTTTAAGTTGCCATGCCTCTGCACTAGAGTTTCGATGATTCCTTTTTGTACAGGATCAGAAGGATGAGACGATTGAAGAGCAAAAAGGGAAAAAAGAATGAAAAAAAAAAAAAAAGAAAAGAAAAGAAAAATGAGAAAGGAGAGGGAGTGGGTTAAAATGCAATATTGACAAAAAGAAGAGAGGCACAGAAAGAGAGAGACAGGAGCAATATAGGTGTACAGTAGGGTACTTTGACCCAACCTTGAAGACCCCCAACCTCTGGGGGTGCTGGGTTGGGTGGTTCCCTTGAGGTCAACAACTCTTTGCTAGCCTATTTGGACACAGTACCCCACCCTCCACCAAGTAGAGGGGAAAGGCAAAAATTCTATCAAACCAAAACAAGCAAACAGAACACTTTATGGGATAAAATTTGGGGAAAAACCAAATAATAGGGGTAGAAACACTAGCAAAAATGAAGTTTTACTTGTTGAAAAAGGCAACAATGGAAAATTGTATTTAAACTAGAAAAATGAAGAAAGAAACTAAAGGGAAAAAAAAAGAAAAAAATCTGTTGGGAAAATGTTGAAATTAAAAAAAAAAAAAGGCAAAAGCAACAAAAAACAAAGCAGTATGTATATCTTGATGGATATTTTCTGGGCAACAGGTGATCTTCTGGGGTATGAGATGTTAATCACAATGCTGGTACAGATGTACAAGATGGAGACTGGAGGCCTCTACTGATTTCTCAAACCCCACAGGGTAGTGAGCCTAAATCTCTCCTCAGCCTGCAAAAAGGCACTTTAAACTGCCGTCCTTGGCTAAGCAGAAGCTTTCCCAGGAAAGCACTTGTCAATGGGATCATCCTCAAGTGGCTATCCACTTACCCAGTGTGCCAAAACTGGTCTCACTCTATGTCCCTGAGGGCTAAGGCTGTAAGGCCACTCAGTCCCTGCCTTTAGGCTGCTCAGTCACTAGATTACTAGCTCCCCTCGCTGGATCCTTGCTCGGCAACCCTGAGGGCAGAACTTGCCGGGGCACTTCTCCCACAATGGCTCTGTGCGACCCACAGCCAAACACTATTAGCTCCATTGCGCTCAGTGGCTCAGTCTGGGGCCCTAGACAACACTTAAAGTCCTCTGCACTCTTGCCCAAGTTCTCCCAAGGTAGTTCAACTGAGTGCCAAGTCCAAAAAAACCAAAACAGTTCATAGGGTAAGGCCTTTCCAGTTTGCAATCTCACTGCTGCTGTATTTACAGCTGCCTGCAGGATTAGACTGAACGAACAGACACAACCACTTGCCAGTTTTCCACTGCTTTTGTACTCCTCATGGGGTCCAAAAGTCTCACGCTGACTCCCTGTGTCCCCAAAGAGATGTTTCTGGGTAGATCCCACCAGCCAGAGATGCCTGGATTCATCTCTCCTAAGTCTCACCGTGCCCAGTTGTAAGGAAGCTGTTAGTCAGCCGCCATCTTGCTCCTCCCCCCTAATTTGATCTCTTAATTCCGTAGCACTTTCTTTTGGCAAAATTGTTCAGTGTTACACCAATAGAATGAAATACAGAAATGTACAAAAGTCCTGACTTTCACGTGTTCTAAACAAGTTTGGACCCACAAGCCATGTCGTAAGGCACATCCAGATGCATTGAGGTTATAACCAGTGGAAAGAATTGAAAGTATAGTTATCTATTTATTTTTATTAAATCATAGTTATGTATATTAATGTAATCATGGGGTACAATGTGCTGGTTTTATGTACATTTTGAAATATTTTCATCAAACTGGTTAACATAGTCTTCATGGCATTTTCTTATTGTGTTAAGACGTTTATATTCTACATTTAGTACATTTCACATGTACCGAAAGTATATTTATGATTTATACCCTGCCTATATCTGAGAAGGATCTGAATCTTCTTCCAACCCGAATCCATCTGAGCTAATCTAATACTGCCCTAAATAGAGTAATACGCTCTGGGAATTTCATAAGTTGAACACTATTTCCACATTGGTCACCATGGTGAACACAAGTAAGCAAATCCTGCTGATTGATAATGAGGAGGGAGAGAACCTGCCTTGTACAGACTCTGCTCTGCTTCTTGTGGGACTGAAGCAGCAATGGCAAGGCCTGTAGCAGCATCTAAGCCAGTGTCTGCACGTCAGGAATTAGCACAGGGGACCAGGGAAGGTGCTGCCGTGTTCAGTGGCTACATGAGAATTAATACTGAGTGATAGGATACCCTGTATGTTTATATTACTTGCCTCTGAAAACAAGCTCTGATTCTTTTTCAGAGCAAGTGTTGAAAACGAACTGTGGATATTTAATCACTTAAGGGTACTTTCTTCTGGGAAAATAGCTGACCCTTAATTTTCCAGTTGGCCTAGACAAGAGCTAATTGCAAAAGGATTAAAAACTAGAAAACTGCTTTGTTCAGCTTGTTGTTTCAGGTCTGCTTCATGAGTGTGGATGATGTGTTTATTTGACAGCGTAAATACCACCATCCACTTTCTTCCAGGAACCAAAAAGCTCTGTGCCTGCCTGAGGAATTTCTCAATTGTTTATATGTGAGGAAACATTGACTCTGTTTTACTGGATGGGCCATTGCTGCTGCTTTCTTAAATAGGGAAAGCAGAGAGCTGTGCTTTGCCCACACACAGCTGAGCAGAGAAACCAGAAAATCACCTTCTCTTTGTGGAGAGCAAAGAGCACAGTGTTTGTTGAAAGTGTGTGTCCTTTACTTCGGGACCTTGAGTGAAATCACTGGCATATCCATCCAGGGCTGTGTTAAATGTGTCTTTAAAGCATTAGATTGGAGAATTTGGCATGTGCCACAAATTGGAGGAAGTTATAAACTAAACAAAGCCAGTCAGACAAATGTTAGGGCCAGAGCACTAAGGACCAAAGTAACTGCTAATACGCAGCTTGGAGTTTTGCTTTTGTTTTGGTTATCTGTGTGGGGTGTGTGTATGTTTAAATACATACCCTGCTGTGTGAGGAGGGCAGCTGTGTGCAGTATGCGCTTTGCGGTGACTTTGAGTGTGTGCAGCTAAGCAGTCCTTCCACACAGCTGGAAGCTCTCTGGTCCCTCATGATTTCCAAAAGGTACTCCTTAAATGGGCACAACTGATGGGGGCTGGCCAGCAAGCTGCAGAGGAGGCTTGAGTCAGAATGACCTGTGTGTGTGTGTGGAAGGGGGGCCGTGGGCAGGGGCAGGAGGAGGAGGAGGCTGCAAGCTTAGCAGAATGTTTGAGCAAGACAAAGAGCAGTTCCAGCAACCAAATAAGGAAGTCAGCACCAAAGTGTTTCAGAATAGAAGTGTGTCAGGGATTCAGGGTGATCCGGGAGAGTAAAAATAGGCAGAGAAAAAATGGCAGAGCATTTTTGTTTTGCTTGCTTAGACAAAATATACCAGGGGAACAGTATCTCTACTCTTCAAGCTGGAGTGAGAAATACCAACTGTATCTTTGCCTTTCTGTTGGCTTTTTGTTAAACATGTGTTTGAAGAGATATTTAGAAATTCCTTTAGTGGCAGCTGCAATGATAAGCATCTATAGAAGATGCACCATAGCATCCCCTTTACGTACATATAGTTCATGAAACTTGGCTGAAGGTGATGGGGGTTTCCAGGAACCCACAAAAATGTCTTAAACCAGACGTGTTTCAAACATGTTACAATTGTGTTCTTTGAGAATATTTTTAACAAATTACTTAAATATCCATTAGACAAAGCACCTAATTTAAATATACCTGCAGTTTCTGAGGATGTCAGTGGTGGCAAATTGTGTAGAGAAGTTGTGAGTGCCACACTCCAAACTCTCCAAAGTGGTAAATAATATTTGTTACTAATAAAATGGATTAGCATTGGTTTTCGTTTGACACTTTTTTGAAGTATGGGTGGAGGAGGACAGAGATATGGAAGAATTATTTCAGGACACGCCTAAACATAATTGGAAATACCTTTCTTGTGCCACAAAACCAACACTGAGAATCTATTTCCATTAATGAAGAAATCAGTTTACTTGTGTCCACAGTTAGAAATAAATATGAGGCATCATCCTGGGTAGAAATTTTTTTTTTTTTTTTTTTTTTTTTGAGACAGAGTCTCACTCTGTCACCCACACTAGAGTGTTGTGGCATCATCATAGCTCACACCAACCTCAAAGTCCTGGGCTGAAGCGATCCTCCTGCCTCAGCCTCCCTAGGAGCTGGGACTACAGGCGCCCACCACAATGCCCAGCTAGTTTTTCTATTTTTAGTAGAGATGGGGTCTCACTCTTGCTCAGAATGGTCTTGAACTCCTGAGCTCAAGGGATCCACCTGCCTAGGCCTCCCAGAGTGCTGGGACTACAAGCCTGAGCCACTGTGCCCTGCCCCGGGTAGGAATTTTTTAGATCCTCAATAATGCTAAATTGTTGGCAGGTGAATGAATCCAGTCCTCTGTTCCCACCCAAAGTACACAGCCCACACTTGGGTTGGAAACAACTAGAACACTCCCTAGCAGGCAGAAGAGTTTGGTGGTGAGCTGAGTGGACAACAGCAAAGGAGAATTCCAAGGCACTCAAAGATAGACCTTGCATTGGGTGATCTTGGAATACAGTGCATCTGGTTCTAAAAATACTCCCTTCCTTGAATTTAAATATAAAACTCTGTTTAATAAGCCATCTTGATCACTCTTCAGAAAAATGTCAGGCTTATGAGAAACATTCATAAACGTTTCTAATGGTCATGCTCCATCCTAGTAATGCTTCCTAAATTGATCCATTTTTTAAAAAAGCATTTTAACAATAGATGTTAAGAGGTATAAAAAGAGTATTTGACCCCAAGATCATACTTTTCAGTATTTTCCCTGAGGAAGTAATTCAAAGAAGAAAAAATATAAAAGCCTGAAAATGTTCAATGTAGCTTTTTTTTACAATTTCAAAAAGCAAAAAACCTAGGGGCCAAAACCAGAATGTTTCCTTATCTCAACAATAGAATATTTTACAGCAATTAAAAGTAGTAATGATTAAGACTTTGAAGAAAAAGGCCTGCTGTGGTGGCTCACACCTGTAATCCCAGCACTCTGGGAGGCTGGGAGCCTCAGGCAGGAAGATCACCTGAGCTCAGGAGTTGGGAGACCAGCCTGAGCAAGAGCAAGACCCCATTTTTATTAAAAATAGAAAAACTAGCTGGGCATTGTGACAGGTGCCTATAGTCCCAACTACTCAGGATATTGAGGCCGGAGGATCACTTGAGCCCAGGAGTTTGAGGTTGCTATGAGCTATGACGCCACCGCACTCTATCTAGGGTGACAGAGTGAGACTCTGTCTCAAAAAAGAAAAAAAAAGACTTTGAAGGAAAAAAAACACAGCAGATGACATAATAGTTAACTTATAAAATTATATGCTATTTGTAGATTAGAAAAGAACATGGAGAAAGTAACAGTGCTAATATATTATGATGTGGGTTGTTTTGTCATCTTGATTATTTGCATGTTTTATAATAAACACCTTTCTTTAAAAAATGATTAAAAAGGTAATAGGCAAGAGGCAGTTTCCAGAATCAGAAGGAACTGAGGAAGGGTAGCAGTGAGTGGGGGACAAAGGGGGTTAATGCTAATGGGTACAATCATAGTAGGTAGGTGGTTAGACAGAATGAACAAGATTTGATGGCACAGCAAGGTAACTATAATCGGACAGAAATTAGGGTATACTTTAAAATACTAGAAGTGAATTAGGAATGTTCCAAATACAAATGTTGAATGCCTAATTGAATACCCTAGTTACCCCGATTTGGTTAATTCAAATGTATCCTATGAAGATATACAGCTATTATGTACCCATAATAATTTTTTAAAAATTAAAAAAAGAAAGAACTGAGGCTTCAGAGTTTATCTGTATAGCAAATATAAGTCACAGAGTTCTGTTTGGGCAGTTAATAATTTTTTAACAGACTTTACCATTTATAGAACTGCTTTATTTACTGACTTGATATGTCAATGATTTAAAAATAGCAAAGCTAGCTGTAGTTCTTTGGAGAGAAAAACAGGAACAAAAAAATGTAACTGCACAGGCTCTGGGACCATTTCTCTGGGTCCCTCCATGAAGATCTGGACAAGGTGAAGTGGCCAGAGAGCAGCAGGGGCAGCTTTGACTTACAGAGGAAGAACTCGGAGCCCCCAGAAACCAGCCTGGGCCTGGAGATCTCAGACTCTCAGAGAGGACATTCAGCCTACTGAGAGTAATTAAAAAGACTTCTGAGGGCTTAGAAAACACTTTGCATAAATTGGCTTGATTGTATTATCCCATTTACAGGGGAAAATTAATTGAGAGTTAGAACAATGTACAAATTATTTACATACCCAGGCGTCAAAAAGTAGCGGAGAAGGAAAGAAATTTATCTTTATAGAATTTCCTGTGGTAGTTTATGGTAACTATTTAATAATTATAGAATGTTAGCTGTAATTGCATCTAACCCCTTGTTATTATGCAGATTGGAATACTGAGACCCAGCACTTGAAGCTAATTGTGTAGGTGCCTGTAGCCTTCCTGTCATGTACTGCTGCAATCACCGGGAACTAACTCGTGCATCTGCTGCTCCTGTTTTGACAGACTCTGTGTTCTTGACCTAGGTAGGGTGATACTTTAACCATCTGCTTCATCTAGCTACCTATTGAGAATATTAACTGTCTGATGGCAGTGGCCATGTTTTTGGATAATAACAGTAGACTCTGCTGAGCTTATTGGTACCGGGTGTGTGCTCCTTGCTAAATGCCTCCCAGCATCTCATTTAATCCTTGCAGCAATCTGCCAGACATGCAGTGTGTGGTTTTCACTTTTCCAGGGGAAGAAACTGGCACACAGAGGTTACATAACTTGCTCAAAGTGTACACACACACACACACACACACACACACGGATAGGAAAATTGAAAGGAGAGATGCGAATAAGTATAAAGAGAAGTTTTAGTAACTTTCTCATCTCTTGGGGTTGTATTGACCTATGGTCTGTGCAGTAATGCTCAGCATCTCTCTGAAGAGTGGCTACAGATATCCTGCACCAGGTCGGGGTGGGCTACACTAGCCCGGTCTCAGAACCAACCAGCTGGAGAGAATTTTGGAGATCAGGCGTCCAACCTCTCCATGAATAAAGCAGGAAGCACTGAGATTAGTGGACTTTTGCCTCAAAATCTCACTTCCAAGAGGACTCAGGGCCTAATGAGATCTTTTGTTACGCTGAAAGTCTGAAGAGGTGTGTGATCATAAAGAACCTTAGGCTTTGGAAGTGTTTGACCAAACAGAGCTTTTGTTTAGTTTTGGATTTTAATTTTATTTTAGTTTATTGTAGCAAAAGTGCTTTCTTTTCAGTACAAACAAGTTGAAAAGGAAATCTTTAGGCATGTAACAACTGAGAAGTAGAACATTTTGCAGACAAGGTCAAATGACACCAGATGAGGGGAGAGCTTGGGGCAAAGTGGGGTGAGTGGGTGGCCTGGGAGCATCAGGAGCCAGGTGCTAGCTTGGAGACATCTCTGCCCCGGCTGAAGCCTTCAACCTGATGCCAACTCATTCTTCAGACTCAAGGTCCAACTTCTCAGTGCTTCAGGGATTTTTGTTAGGCCTTTTAAGGGTATGGAAATGAATTAACTATTGTGTTCACCTACGCTCTACGCTTTCAGTGGGCAGTTTTATTTTCCCAGATGTGCAGATTGTTCACAAGGGAGTTATGAGTAATCAACTCGTAAAAGAAATGTCCAGATGAATGAACAACTGCAAAGCACCTGTTGTTAACAGCTGATTTTTGTCTCTTCGCTTAGATTATAAAGAGCTTGAGGACATGAGATTGTTTTCTGCTTTTGAAAACCTGTGACACCTACTGATCTGTGTTCACATGGAAGACAATTGTGAATGGAGAATAGGTTGTGTGACTTGTCTATATCTAATGAAAGGGGCAGGTCAAGGGCTCAGGTGGATGCCAGCCTTCTGAGATCAGGACTGCAAGTGACTTTCCTGGGCCTCAGGCACTTTTGCCTTTCTAGGTTGCTTTCTCCATGAAAAAGAAGAGACAGGTTTATATTTTACAGTTGTGTTATTTAAAGTTGAATAGAATCTAGGGTGGATTTTTTATTACACAGCCACTATTATTATATTCATACTTATTATATCCATCTATATTCCTTTTTTCCTTCTGAATTTACTAAAAGTAAGTTTCTTCTGTGGATTGCCAAAAATACCGTTGGCCAAGATTATGGACCTAATCATAGTCTTTATGATTATGAAGTGCCTTTCTCCATAATCTAAGGCATAAGCCTTCTGCACCTAAGATTGTGGACAAATGCACTTCATAAAACCCCAACTGGCCTCATCTGTTTCCACCCTGGTTGTAAGAAATGTAAACATTGCTAGTACCCTTTAACTTCTCTTATTTTTCCCCAATGTTAATCTCTTTAAATAACACCAAATGGTCTAAAAAATCCAGTGTGTCCCCAACCACCACACCACTCTGCTCAGGATGTACATGTCCGGCCTTTTGTTCATAATATGATGATCATGAGGCGGGTATCTGAATCCAAAATTCATTCCTCTGTGATGCTAATGACTGTGCCTGTGTTCTCTAAAATGGAATCAGTTTAAGAGGATAAGTTTTGTCAGGCCAGTTTATTCATTGCTAGGACACAGGTTTTGTTTAGCTCTGACATTGGGCAAACAAGGGAACAATGACACCAAAGTTACATCAAGCTCCTACTTGTACCACCCACAAAGGAAGATGGAATTATACTGTTACCATCTATAAGCTATAAGCTAATGAACCAAGTGCAACAATGGGCCAAAACATGCATATACCTGTTGCCAATAAATCAGTCGCTAATGAGACCTTTTGCAAAAATAGAGGTAATAATGTGAAGAGGGCTTGGCTTTTAAAGAGGCCAGACTGTGTTTCTGGGAGCAGCAATAATAGCCAATCTGGGTGTTTCCTGTGTGAACACGAGGGTCCTTGTTAAGATGTCATCAGAGATAAGTGTTAAGAGAATCAGCTGAGGAAGTTATGCATCATCTCACCAGTAACTATGTGAATTGTTATTGGGATTGATACTAATGTGTATATATATATATATAATATATATACAATAGTTATTGTAATAATAAATAAGATATAAAATGATGTAAGTGTAACTCTAATAATGATTATGCCATATTGTCTGTCATCAACCACTGTATTGATAAAACATGGCTTAAGGTTTTTCTCATGTAGGATAAAGTTAAACTAACCAGTCAACTGATGATAATATTTACCATTTATTCAGGGGACTCACACAAAAAGGGAAATTCCTCCTTTTAATGCTGCCTCTTCAGTAATCCACATAGAATCTGTGGATGATTCTTTCAAAGGTGGTGTAACCCATCTGATTTGGAAAAGGGGATCAAGTGATGAGTCAGGTTCTTCTGTGGACAAGCAGGACGTGCCTGGAAGCTGCCCTAACTTAACCTAGCTTAGCCGCTGGAAGGCGCAAGACTGTGTACCTTTCAGAGCAAGTGGGCACCGTCGTGTTCTGTGTGGCACAATGTTTTATGTCTGCTGGACTCCAGTTACATCTATGCAAGTACAAACTGTTCCGTTTCTTTTTTCTTCATCCTTTCTCCCTTTTCTTAATAAAATGTTATGTACAAATCAAAGAGCCATAAAAGTTATCTTGGCCCAAGGGATACATTAATGTGTTTTATGCTGAAAGTATGAATTGTCCTTGGAAGTTTGCCCTTTCCCTCCTTCCCTAGTGGTCTGTATTCATGATCAAATAATGTGGGGGTGATTAGCTTATTTAGAAGACCCACACATTAATTTTTAAAAGTTTCTCACTTTTGAGCTGGGTGCAGTGGCTCATGCCTGTCATTCCAGCACTCTCAGAGGCCAAAGTGGGTGGATCTGTTGAGCTCAGGAGTTTGAGACCAGCCTGAGCAAGAGTGAGACCCTGTCTTTACGTAAAAAATGAAACAAAACCAGCCACACATTGTGATGGGCACCTGTAGTCCCGGCTACTCAGAAGGATCACTTGAGCCCAGGAGTTTGAGGTTGCTATGAACTATAATGGCATCACAGCACTCTACAGAGGGCAACAAAATGAGACTCTGTCTCAAAAAAAAAAAAAAAAAAAACTCACTTTTGTTAAAATAATTTGTGACTGCTGATAGGGAAACAAATGTGTTTCATGTAAAATATTACACTTAATTACAAAGTCCAAATTCAGAGCAGTCCAAGATTTTTAAAAGGTGCTTATTTTTAAAATGAATGGAATAAAAGCTGATCTTAAGCATTCTACTCTAAGAAACATTTTCCCCAAAATAACATTAGTGGGAACCAACATCAGTATATTGTATACCAATATACAATATACATGTATATTAATGTATACGTCATTAATGTATACATTAATGTAATTTTATAATATATAGTTTTAATGTAAAATTTAATATGTAATTATTCTACTGTTAGTGCCCTGGTCTTCTTCATTCTGGCTCAGTATAGTTGGTAGCCCTTGCAAAGGTAATTTCTGCACTAGAGGAAAAGGACCATTCAGCCAAGATTTTGTGTCTTTTAAAAATACAGCAAGACTAAGTCGACAAATGTTTAAAAATAATATCAAAACATCCAAAGCAAATGAAAATAGATCTTGACGCTGAATTGCTATCAGAACACCTGTTATATACACCATCAGGCACTCTGAGAAAATACGTACCAAAAGCCTCTTTATAGAAAATAGGCCACACCGGAAGCCATGAATCTGTTAAGAAACTCTCAAATTTTGGTAATTTTCATTAAAGTATTACTTTAAGCAAAATGCTTGAAGAAAATATCAACACTTTTTTGCTGCTACATATAAGTAAAAGAAATGAAAATAGGGATTTTGACGTTAATTCTTAAGTTAGAAGAGCATGGATAAATGTGTATTTGTGGTGGTAGATTTCTAATGGACATCTGGTGAGAAGACATTTATTTACTTGGTTTGCTAATATTATTCACTTTATAAAACATTATTATCTGTGCTGAGCACTTTTGAGATAGATGGTTAGATGGATAGAGGGAGACAGATCTGTGGTTTTGCTTTACTACCAACATCTTCCTTGTTTAGTGAATTCTGTTGATTTTCAATTGTCTTTTGATGTTTTAGTTTTTAACCACCTATACTGTACTGTTTCATTTGTGAGGAGAATAGGAAAAGGAGAATAAAGGAATGATGAGAAGAATTTATTTCACTCATTCCACTTTCCTTCCCAAGCACTTGGAAAATCGAGCAAAGTGTTTCATCTCAAAATAAATTTGCATGTTTGAAGCCATGGCTCTCTGGACCAAGGCATTCTGAAGGTGGGAAGAGGGAAGCCCCAAAGCAAATCCTCTGCCAGACATGGCCACAAGGCCCCTGGAAGCAAAAGGTCATTGTTTATTTGTTCTCTACCCCTTTCACCTTTTTTTTTTTTTTTTTTTTTTTTAGAGTTTGTAACAATACTATACAGAGGGTACTCTTGTTACCAACCCCATTCTATAGAGGGAGAAACTGAAGCATTATAGGAATTTAGCTGTGTTTCGAGGGTATACAGCTAATAAGCAACAGAATCAGGGTCCTAAAGCAGCCATGTGTATTCAGGGTCGGTGCTTTTTTTGTTGTTTAATTTATTAAAACAAATGACAAATTTTATTACGAGTTAATTTTTATTTCTAAGCACAAGGAAAATGAAATATAGTTTCCATGCAAAATATTATATACATTCAATAACATACAGTGGTAACAATGCAGTGTAGGTTTCCTGGGAAGCAGACTCTGTGATAGAAATGTACAAGCAGGAAGTGTATTTATTGGGCAGTGTCTACCCCTTTCATCTTACCTATAAACCACAGACCTCTAGGTTTTAGCTAAGGAAGAATGAAGAAGCAACAATCTAAAGACAAGGTTGTTGATCAGAATCTTCAGTGTGCAGGGGAGGATGGAGTATTCTTAGAACTTGGCCGGAATTCTCATCAGCTTTTTTCCTTAGAAGTTTTAGCAATTCTAGGACTTGTCCAAGGAGCTGGCTGAGATGTATCCATACCTCCCACACTTTATGCATAAAAACTTTAAAGTTTAAAACATTCAGGTTTTTGCCTCAGTGCCTTAAATCCTCCTGGACTTTAGCCCTGTAGGTGGGCTGAGGTGGATCAAATGGAGCCTCCTTTTGCTGCCTCTGGAGAGCAGAGGAAGTGGGGTGCTTTCTCACACCTGCCCTCTCCCTGCCTGTTTCATTCTCCACTCCTTCACGTGACAAGTGACACCAGCAGGCTGGTAACTGAAGCTTATGCTGAATGGACTCCTAATTCATAAAATCACAAAATTTAAAAACTGTAATTTAAAACTTCCTCAGATTAATTCCATTATTGTGGGAAATCCACAGCTAATGGCACAGAGCCTAAGCCCTAACTGTCATCATGGTTCTTTCTTCAAGGTCATACTGCAGCCAAATGATATCATTGCTGCCCTAGCCACTTGACATGGGAATGAACAAACTAAAAATTCAAAGGAAAGCAAAGTGAAGCAGTGAAAGAGTATTAGAATAGAAACACTACTAGAAAATCAGAATAGAAAAAGAGGTTTTCACATTGAAAACATTCTCCCCGACCCCCAGGCCAATGAGATGTTGGCCTGTTACTCTCTCAAAAATTAGTTGTTGCTTTGCACTATTCCTAGGAAGATGACTACGTAGTATATTGTTAGGTTTAAAAAAAATGGTTACAAAATTGTATGTAAACAATGATCTAAGCTGTTTTAAACATGTATTTAAATATACATACAAAAGTCGGAAAGAGTATACTCTAGGCAGTTAACAATGTTTATCTCTGGGAGTAGAATTTCAGGGAGCCATTCACTTATGGTTTATTGTTAGAATATTCCACAGACATCATTATTCATTTAAAAATCAAAGGTATTTCTATATGCATGAGAAAGACATAAAGAGACCCAGAAACGCTATTGTCGGATACTGGTAATGAAGGTAGGGTAAACTCACAGTACTAAAGCATTTAAACAAGTAGTCTATGGGCTGTTCAAATCTAGTTGGTATTAGTTGGCACTTAATTGGTGAATAATTTACAGAAATGGCCTCGTACAACAATAGGTTCAGCAAACGTTAGGTATTGTTCATGCATGCATACAGAATTCATTTTATTGAGAAATTATTGTGTGCAAGAGATTTGGTCCCAATAGTCAAGGAAAAACAGGTCAGCTCCTATGACCTCACAGAGGTAAGGTGTCCTGAGCTGAGTTTGTGAAAGGAAAAGTTGGTGATCTGGATTTAGAGCTAAATCCACAAGTTGTCACAAATTTTAGGTAGGTAATTAATTCTGGAGTTAATGAGTCCATTTCCTCCTTTAAAACACCTCTGACCTTAGAAGATCAAAACAAGTGACTCAGGGCTTCCAGGAGTTTATGACAGGAGAGGATCTAGGGATGGGTGAGTAAGGGACAGTCCCTCACCCTAACCCTAAGGGGTCCTGAGCTAACTTACCGATACACAGAACATAGTAAACTAATCAATGAAGTCTAGTAATTATCCTTTTTCTCCTTACAAAGCAAACATACCCCATGAAAATGTGCGCTTTTCTTTTTAAATGCTGCACACACTTTGCTCAATACCTGCACCCCTCCCTTTCCCCTCCCCCACCCGCAGTTTTACGCCTTGTGGCTGCTTCCTTTCCCACTACATTCATTTATTGGGGTCTGTAAAGGAAAAGCAATGAAAAAAATCATCTCTCTTGGCCTGGGAAAAAAGTTATATTCTTTCTCTTTATCAATTCTTCCGGAAAGTTCCGGGAAGCCAGAGAAGGGTCCCGAGACCCGCGCGATGCAGAGGGCAGGGCCAGGCTGGGAGGGGCAGTGCGGCTCGCCTCCCCCTCCCGCCCCGCCCCTCCCGCCAGGGACTCTTATTCTGAAGCAGCGCCCGCCCCTCCCGCCCCACCCCCTACACCCGGTCCGCGAAGTATATAACGCGCGCCCCGCACGCGCCGCGGGGCTCCGGGAGCGGCGGGCGTGAGACCGAGGTGGGCGTGAGACCTCAGGTAGGTTTGGACCGCGGGCGGGCAGAGAAGGTCTCGAGTTACAGGAGTGAGGTGAGGGAGGCTGTGGTTGGGATCAGCGCGGAGCACGGAGTTTCCACCCAGTCGGCTGCCCCCACCCCCTCGACCCGCAAACCTATGGAAGTTACGAGCAGCGATGGAAGTTATTCCGCCCTTGGATGGGCGCGGCTGCGGGAGGCGCGTGGCGGGTGGACCGGCGAGCCCCCCGTCTGCCCTCACCGCTCTCCTTCGCCCAAGCGGGGAGGGTCGGGGGCTGGGGGGGGCCGAGGCTGGGCCTCAGGGTGGGGGCGGGGAGGGCGATGACCTCATCCCCGGAGGGGGAGGGGAGGGTCCGCCCGGCCCTCGGGCGTTCGGGGAGAGTTGCGGGGGGCTGCGGGGCTCCCCGGCCGGCGCGGTGCCTGCGGGTGACGCGGGCTCAGCCTCTCGTCCGCAGGGCTGGGAGGCCCGGGAGGGTGCGGACGCCGGGCACTGGGCCTCCCGCCCTTGGCCTGGTTGGCGTTGGGGTGGCCGTGCGCAGTGCCGTGGGGTCCTGCGATGACCCTGTGCGAACCCTGTGGGGTGCTGTGCTGTTCCTGTGGGGTCTCCGTGGGGTCCTGCGGTGACCCTGTGCGAACCCTGTGGGGTCCTGTGCTGTTCCTGTGGGGTCTCTGTGGCAGGGGCTGGGACTGGGCTTCCTCCTGCACTGGGCTATGCGTGGTGACCTGCTTGGGGCTGCACCCGCTCAGTTCCCTCAGGGGAAGCTTGGCCGGGTGAGGCTCCGGAGCTTGATGACCATGACTGGTTGTGCATCTCAGAGGTACCACAGAAGAAAGGGAGGAGGCGGCGGTGCAGAGACTGGTGATTACTCTGGGACACTCCAAGGCTGCTGTGGCTTCAGTAACTGCTGGGATCTTGGTGTGGTGGCCGCTGGAGGTCATGTACAGAGACAGCGTCTTGTTTGGCTTCTGGGGTTCTTTTTCCCCTCAAGACGTGACAGACTTTGACTTAGGCATGAGAGATTTGAACGAATTTGTTTTTTCCCATCTGTTCATACTGATTAGCGTAGGACAGCAGTCCCTGGCCATTTTGGCACCAAGGACGAGTTTTGTGGAAGACAGTTTTCCATAGATGGGAGTAAGGGAGGGGGAGAGGCGGCTGTAAATGCAGACAAAGCTCCTCTCCCTTTCCCCCCTTCCACACACGGATACAGGTTCAGGAGAAAGTGTAGAGGTGTGACCTCACTGCTCCTCTGTGCCTTATAGCAACTGCAAAACAAACAGGCAGTTTAGTATCTCCTTGAACAATAATCCTACATGGTAGACAAGAGCTGGACAGTCAACGTCTCTTTCCTGAGCTTTAATTTTTACTAATCCTTCTACTTGTCTTTAGAGCAAGGAGTAGGGTAGGTAGCATGGTGCTCAAATAAAATTTGTGAAGAAACTGGGTATGTACAGGTAGTACCAAAGCCTGCCGCCGTCCTCACCATCTCTTGGGCTGTGTAACAACTCCATGGGCTGAGGAGTGTGGGTAGGTGGCGGGAAATAATTTAGCTTTATTTGGGAGAAAATAAATGAATTGAAATCCATGAATCATAAAATTCTGATAGTGGTATGGTACAGTTGCTCACCTGCTTTTTTTATTTTTATTTTTTTGAGACAGTCTCACTGTATTGCTGGCCTGCTTTAAATGATGAAATGACAGTGTGCCCAGACAGTTCCAGGTCAGAGGACAGTGGTTCAGTCCACCCAGGATAGCCATACTATTTACAGCAGTCTTGCTGTTGCTTCAGTATATCCTTATGGGCTCTAGATACAGTTTTTTGTTAATTTTTTAAACTTTTGAAGATACAGGCCCAGGCTCAGTACCTGTAGCTCAGCAGCTAGGGCGCCAGCCACATAACACTGGAGCTGGTGGATTTGAACACACCCTGGGCCTGCCAAACAACAAGGACAACTACAACAAAAAAATAGCTGGGCATTGTAGCAGGCACCTGTAGTCCCACCTACTTGGGAGGCTGAGGCAAGAGAATCACTGAAGCCCAGGAGTGGGAGGTTTGCTGTGACCTGTGACGCCACGCCACTCTACTGAGGGTGACAAAAGGAGACTCTTAAAAAAAAAAAAAAAAAAGGATACAGATCCCGTGCAGTGGCTCACTCCTTGAAATCCCAGCACTTGGGATTGCCTGAGCTCACAGGTTTGAGACCAGCCTGAGCCAGAGTGAAGACCTTGTCTGAAGGAAGGGGTGGGGAAAGGAAGATCAGAGAGAGGGAAGGAGGGAGGGGGTGGGGTCTTGGTGTGTGCCACCCCTTTTGGGGGCAAGATGTGATTGTAAGAGGGACTTTACCTAACAAATGCAATCAGTTTAACCTGGTTTCTTATACCCTCAATGAATCCCCAACAATTAAAAAAAAAAAAAAAATAGCTGGGTGTTGTGGCAGGCGCCTATAGTCCTACCTACATAGTTAGGAGGCTGCGGCAAGAGACTCTCGCTTAAGCCCAGGAGTTGGAGGTTGTTGTGAGTGGTGACGCCACAGCACTCAACCAAAGATGACCAGTGGAACTGTCTCAAAAATAATAATAAAATAAACCTTTAAAGATACAGAATAAAATTGAATGTCACCACATTGCATTGTGGTTGATCTTCTGAATGTTACTGTATTATCTTCTTAACTCTAAAACTAGTGTTTTTTAAACTTTCCTCATGAGCTGTATTATGTGTATTACTTTTGAGGGTAGTTGCTTTTTTCCAAAATATTATTTTCCTCAGGTTACAGTAAATCTTTGACTCTGCTATGAATCAAATAATTGGTACTGAAATATAAAGCATTTCTTGGACATCATCAAGGTATCCACTGCTCAAAGTGCTAAAGTCATTATTTCAAGAGGAAAATATTAATTCAATTATTAATTATGCAAACAATCGTTGGTATTTCCCCTTTCCAGATTTATTTTATTGGGAACTACAAAAATATGTATTAGACAGTGTCTTTCTGTATATTTCCATTTAATTTCATGTCAAAATGTGCTGTGCTTTTTCAGCATTTATTTCAAAAGATCCTGATAAACATTGAGCAATTAAAATTCACTATACTTCAAAGATTGCCTACTCTTTAATATCTGACAGAACATCCGTCTTTCTCAAGTAAATGGGAGAAGTAGACATTAAATGAGTATCTCCCGAAAATAACCACATGTTAAAAGAACACTAAACTTTGGAAGTGCTCCTGAAACCCTGTCTCAGAAAAGACCTCAGGAAGGTGCTCATTTTATACACAATAGCCTATCAGTAATATTCTTGTGAGCTACAGTAGAAGAAATAGAACTTGATCACATTTTACTGAAAGATGCAGAGAAAGTAAGTATTTTTTCCAAGACCCTACAGAGCTAAAACTGGCTTTTGTCCCCCAGGATTTTAGCCCTCTTGACCCCCTCAAGTTCACAGTAATTCAAGGGATGATTTTTTTTTTTTATGAGGCAGAGTTTGCTTTGTTGCCCTCAGTAGGGTGCTGTGACATTATTACAGCTCACAGCAATCTCAGACTCTGGGCGCTCGTGTTTTTTGCCCCAGTCTTTCGTGCTGTGACATTATTATAGCTCACAGCAATCTCAGACTCTGGGCGCTAGTGTTTTTTGCCCCAGTCTTTCTATTTTTAGTAAAGATGGGGTCTCACTGTTCCTTAGGCTGGTTTCAAAGTCCTGAGCTCAAGCAATCCACCTGCTTTGGCCTCCCAGAGCGCTAGGATTACAGGCATGAGCTGTTGCCAAGGATATTTTTTCTTAAACAGGGAAGCTCCGTACCAAATGTTATCAGAGAATAAAGAATGAGAGCTGGTAGATGAGAAAGATTTCATTCAGAGAGTTTTAACTAGAAAGCAGTGCCCCATTCTTCAAGAAGAGCACAGAGCTGAAGTGGAAGCAGGAAAGCACAGGGTGTCAGGAAGGAGGTGCCTTCCTGAAACTAGTGGCCTGTATGGGGTTCTGCCCAACCCAGTGGGCTGCTTAAGGCTCAGACTTCTAAATCTTAGCTGCCTCCTTGGTTCTGTGCTGTAGGGTTAGCCATAATTGATAAGGTAAGCCATTGCAGTTAGGTGGGCCTCTGTTTCTTTTGTATTTGGGGTAATAACTGTGTAAGGAAGCAGACTGAAATGTGTAGGAAATGTCAGTTCCTAGTGTCCCTCTGTTCACGCCTTGGATCAGCTACAAAGCTCTGCCACCACTATGGTAAGCTAAGATGGTGATTTCCAGTTTGGCACCAACTGTAAAGGCTAATTTGATGGAAAAGATTTCCTCCTCAGAGAGAAGCTTCCATTTGCAGACAAGGTCTGTCAGCCAGAAGAAAATAACCATTTTCTGGTTTCTGTTGGCAGACACATTGCTTTTGGGGGTTTTGGGGGGTGGGGGCATTTAGAAGTGTTAAAATAGATTCATTAGAAGATGCACAAAACCAACTAAATGGAATAGATCAGGGGTGTCCAACTTTTTTTTTCTCAGTTGCACATGAGAAGAATAAGCGTTGCCTTGGGCCGCACATTAAATACACAAACACTAATGAAAGCTGATGAGCAAAGAAAAAGGCCCATGTATACTTTTGGTGATATGCAGCACCACAGATAAGAAAACAAAGTTCTCACAAAGTCAGCATGCAGCCCACAGGCCACAGGTTGGATATCTGTGGAGAGAGAACTAACCTTTGGTAAGCAGCTGTTACTAACTGGGCCCTTTATTCTCATAGTTACTCCTGGAGGTGAGCCTGCCATATTTCCTATACCCAGTGAAGGTAAGATTCTTAAGGTTGATGTTAATATTCATGACATTTGCGATGCCTTCCCCACTTAGAAGCAGGCAGGGCCTGGCTTTGCCACTCATCCCTCCCATCCCAGAGCTTTAGGAAGCTGAGGCCAGGAGTTTGAGAAGAAGGCAGCCCTTAGTCCTGGAATGGGTCATATTGCTGGGAATTCCAAACACACTTTTTTATAAAACTGTCATACTTAGTGATTAGGTTCCCAGGACAGTAGAAATAATAACTATAGTACCAAGCCACCATATATAACACCAACTGCTCCAACCTGAGATTTTCAGGGTTTAAAATCCCAGCAAAAGGGATCTCGTCTTCTCTTGTTTCCCATTTAAGCCTTGGAGGGAAAATACAGGTGTGCAGAGATACATTTCCTTTCACAGAGACCTCACCTGGACCTGCGGAGCTGTGGGGAGGGGGACCTTGGCTGGGCTTTGTGGCAACAGGAAAGAGAAGAGGGGTGAGAGGGCAGAGGTACCGTTTGGTGTCCTCACCCAGGGGAGCTGTTTTGGATGCTTGTTGGTATGAGCTGCCTGTTGACTGACATTTGCTTACTAAACATAATTTTTTTTAAATATAATTTTTACTATGAAACCTTGACTTTAACCCTACTTAGTTGTGTATTTGGTATTTAAAGTCAGGGTGAGGTTTAAATGGAATCCTGAAGTCTACTAAGTTTCTCAAACCAGTACTTATTTGAGGCTGAAGAGACTCAAGAATAGCTGGGATGCAGATGTACAGGTTATAAGGTTCTAATTAATCCTAGAATAGGTACCACTCGTTGACTTCCAATCAGAAAATGTGCTAAATGTTTTAAAACACTTTATGTCATTTAGTCTTCACCACAATCCCACAAGGTAATTTAGCACCATCATCTTAAAAATGACAAAATAAGATTTTTGAAAGGGTAAGTAATTCACTCTGAGTCACACAGATCAGAAATGGCAGTTCTGAGCCAGGCATTTTGGGATACCAAGGTGGCTGGATTGCTTGATGGCAGGAACATAAAAGGGTAAGCTGGACAACATAGCAAGATTCCATCTCTTAAAAAAAAAACATACACACAGGCATAGTGGTGGGCACCTGTAGTTCCAGCTACTCAGGAGACTGAGGCAGGAGGATCACTTGAACCTGGAGGTTGGAGGCTTCAGTGAGCTGTACATTCCAGTCTGGATGACAAAGCAAAACTCTGTCTCAGAAAAAAAATGATAGGACTGGAACCTCATTAATCTCATTAATTCAGCTCAACAAATACTGTTGAGCAAGTCCTATGCCCCTAAAGTTCTGTTAGACTCTGGGAATAAAGCAGTGAACCAAATGGGTAAAGACACAAAAATCTTTGTCCTCATGGGACTTCTATACCAGTAATAGGAGACAAACCATAAATAAAATAAACCAAATGTCTAGTGCTTCAGATGGATTTATGTGCTTTGGGGGGAAATAAAGCAAGGGAAGAGGACAAGGAATGTCAAGTGGAGGTACAGTTTAGTGGGACTGAGGGACAGTGGAGAGTGGCTGGACATTGGCAGGTGGTTCTTTTACCTACGGTCTTGTTTCTCACAGCAAACCATTTTATTTTGTAACTCCAAATGTTTGAGTCCATGCCATTCTCATTAGTCACTGCAGACACTCCAGCTGGTGACTGGGGAAGTGTCCAGGGAAACTGATGAAGGGTTTGATTTTTTTCTGTGCCCAGGTCAGGAGAGATGGGGACAGGAACTGGGGGATAGCTCAGGGAAGGGTGGATCTGGGGCAGGAGCAGAAGGCGAGAGGTTCTTTTATGTACCAAAAAAGGGGAAGTTTGGTCAGGGCTGGGAAGGAATGGTGGTTTGAGGGGAGAGGGAAAGGGAGCCTAAATTTAGGTGTGAACTGTGCCCTTGGGATCTACCCAGATCAAATTCTGACTCTCAACATCCACAGCATGCTGGGCTCAGAATTAAGTAACCCAGTTCCTTAAGAATGAGGCTGGTTTATGGTTTCTGCCTTCGTCTGTCCCTTACTCTGAGTCCAGAGTAGTGGCTAGTGCTTGTTGAGTGCCTGCTGCAGCAAATCCACGTCCTTGTCTAGAAATTCCGTTTAGAATTTTCTCTTTTCATTGGCACGTTGCTCTCTCCCTTCTCTGAGATACACAGACACTTACAGTCAAAAGACAGCATTTGCATACCAGTTTACTCTGCTAATTATTTCTTTCACTTATTCCTGTCTCCCTAATGGATTAAGTTTTAGATTATGAAAGAATTTTTTTTTTTTTTTTTTTTTCTTTTTGAGACAGAGTCTCAAATGTGCACTGGATAGAGTGCTGTGATGTCATCAGAGTACACACCAACCTCAAATTCCTGGGGTCAAGAGATCCTCCTGCCTCAGCCTCCCAAGTAGCTGGAACCTCACAGGCACCTGCAACCATGCCTGGCTAGTTTTTCTATTTTTAGTAGAGACAGGGTCTTACTCTTGGCTCAGGCTGGTCTTGAACACCTGAGCTCCCAGCTCCTAGAGTGCTGGGATTATAGGCATTGAGCCACTACACCTGGCCAAAAGAATTTTTAATTGTATGTCCTTTTGTAATGCTCTCTGAGGACTACCTAAATCAGACCTCATTCCTACGCAGTTGTGCTTTTGTTGAGGGCAGCAAAGTGGCACACTGTGGGGGGGCACACACACTATAGGCCCTTAGCTAGAATGACAGGGAACCTGGTAAGGGACAAGGAACTGAATGAAGTAGCTGGAGTCCAAGGGCAGTTAGAAGGTATAAGTGGCTGCACTTGGTGTTGGGGGTATGTGAGGACTAAGGGTGACTCCTGAGGATCTGCTAAGCAGTAGGTGGATGGGCTGCCACTCCCAGAGAAGGACAGGAATGGAGCGGCTCTGAGGGAGCCAAGTTTAGTTTTGGAATCCCAAGTGGAGTGATATCCAGGAAGTAGTTAGATATCTCAGGCTGACAGTCTGGGAGGAGATAGGAGAGGGAGACCGTGATTTGGGTTTTTGTTCCAATCGAAAGCATAGAGTGAGAAAATTGGGCTGTCAGTATCTGAAGGCTGAGTAAAGACACCCTGTTGCTTGAGTCAGCTATGCTGCAGTCTGTAGAATCTGCCTGGCGATAGGATATTGTAGGGCAGTGTATCCCAGTAAAACCACAAATGAGCTGATTCAAAACTGGAGTTGAAGAAATGTTTGGTTTTTCTTGGTAAAGCCTCACTTACTTGTCTTTATAACTATAAATGGATGTACTAGTATAGAAGGTGACATGGGGATTTTTCAAGAAATCTGTTTTGGCTCTTTAAGAGGAGACAAAATGGACCCAAACGTGTGCTACACATACCAGCCTGTCATGTAACAGGGGGTGTTTGAGCACACACCGTCCACACCAGGGGCTACAAATCTGTCCAGGCAAGTGATCACAAGAAACCCACAGAAGGAGACAACAATAGGACCTCCCCTCTCCAGGGCTTTTATTTGCAAGGGAGAGAGTGGTACGTAAGAATTTGCAAATCTTTTTGAAGGGCAAAAACAATTACCTATGATGAGATGGCAACTTTCCAAGTCCAGGATGACTCCTTGCCCTTCCTCACACATAACCAGCAGGAGTTGTCAGTTTGCAAACATGAGGAAATCACTGTTTAATACTGGTTCGTCTGGGCCAGGCGAGGGAGCTCACACCTGTAATCCTAGCACTGTGGGAGGTCAAGGCGGGTGGATTGCCTGAGTTGGGTTCAAGATCAGCCTGAGCCAGAGTGAGACCCTGTCTTTAAAAATAGCTAGGCGTTGTGGCAGGCAACTGTAGTCCCAGTTGGGAGGCTAAGACAAGAAAATTTCTTAAACTCAGGAGTTTGAGGTTGCTGTGAACTATGATGCCACAGCACTCTACCCAGGGTGACAAACTGAGACTTTGTTTCAAAAAAAAAAAAAAGGTTTGTCTTTTGCTTTTCCAGATCTGTCCAATAAAGTGGTGGGTGCTCAGTGACACTGCTGTGTAACACTGCCAGACATTCACTGGGGTCAGCTTCTTTGGCTCAGGATACAAATGAGTGATGTAACCTGACAACTCACTTGGAAAACTTTTTTGGAATTATTTTATACTCTGAGGTTTTTTGTTTTTTGTTTTTTTTGTAGAGACAGAGTCTCACTTTATTGCCCTCAGTAGAATGCTGTGGTGTAACAGCTCACAGCAACCTCCAGCTCTTGGGTTTAGGCGATTCTCTTGCCTCAGCCTCCTGAGTAGCTGGGACTACAGGTGCCCACCACAACACCCAGCTATTTTTTGGTTGCAGTTTGGCCGGGGCCAGATTTGAACCTGCCACCCTTGGTGTATGGGGCTGGCGCTCTACCCACTGATTCACAGGCACCGCCCTATACTTAGAGGTTTTTTAAAGCTTGCGTTTTGACCCATTACAAGCATATAAGGGTTGAGGTGTGTACAGTGCAACGATGGTGAGGGGAGAGTTCCCATTTGTTTAAAATACCAGGACATTTGCTGCTTCCCCATAGGGGAGTAGAGTAGGTAGAGGATCTCACTTTCACGCTTTAGATTCTTAAATTTTATAAAGGTTAAGATTCCCCAGGTACACTTTTTATAGGATTTGGACTTCCTAAGTTCGACTGTGGTTTGTTTTTTTTTTTTTTTTAGCACATGAAGCATCTTCTGAGATATGGGACAACACTGCCCACTGGAAAATGGTGCTGAGGACTGCTGTAGAATGTTTTGATCTGGGAAAGTCAGGTTGGGAGCACTGATTACAGATTCAGGAGGAACTTTTTTGGGGGGGGCAGGTGGTTTTTTTTTTTTTTTTAATTAAATCATAGCTGTGTACATTAATGCAATCGTGGGGTGCGATGTACTGGTTTTATATGCAATTTGAAATATTTTCATCAAACTGGTTAACATAGCCTTCACGGCGTTTTCTTAATTATTGTGTTAATAAGACATTTGTATTCTACATTTAGTAAATTTCACGTGTACCCTTGTAAGATGCACCGTAGGTGTGGTCCCACCGATTACCCTCCCTCCACTCATCCTCCTCCCTCCCCTTCCTACCCTATCCCTTTTCCCCATATTCTTGGGCTATAATTGGGTTATAGCTTTCATATGAAAGCTATAACTTGGTTTCATAGTAGGGCTGAGTACACTGGATACTTTTTCTTCCATTCTTGAGATATTTTGCTAAGAAGAATATATTCCAGCTCCATCCATGTAAATATGAAAGAGGTAAAGTCTCCATCTTTCTTTAAGGCTGCATAATATTCCATGGTGCAGGAAGGAACTTTTTAAAGTGTAAATGTTACTTCCTACATAAAAACCTGAACAGTTTACTTGGGAAAGTCACCTGAATGGCAGTGTGGTGGCTCCTAAGGAAACCCCATGGTGGCAGGTTCTGCACCTTGGCCACCTGCCCCTGGCCAGCAGCTGAGTGGAACATGAAGTGGTGGAGTTGAGTGGACACTCGTGTGGGGTGGCTGTCACCATGCTCACACTGTCTGGCTGCTCAGCCTGAAGTCTGATCCTTCTGTGTCACTGTCATGTCTGTAGCTCCTTGGCAAGCTCCATGTGGCTTCTACAAGTCTGTTTAGGGCTCAGTTTTCCTGTGTATTTATTTTATGGCCCTGTCATCTTGTCACTTGCCAAGCCACATACAGATCTGAAAATGAAAAGAAAGGACATGCACCTTGAAGTCTCATATGTTTGCTCACAGTTGTTTGATTTTATCATCGTATCCCACTTAAATCTGTGATTGGGATATATTTCAGAGTTACACTGATAGTGAATGGTTACATCCTGTGTCAGGTTATGATACTTTAAACAAATAATAATTATGTAGCATTTGCATAATGCAACAATGTAATATGGCTGCATTGTTACATTCAGTCATTTGAAGAATTGGCAAAGAGTAAGACCCAGTATCTTGAAACAAATTCTGGTTGCGCAGTTGTCTCTGCTGTGAGTCTTGGGCATAACTTCTCTCCTTATGTATGGCTTTCTCCTGACTCGGACGTAGTGGGTGCTCATCATTCATTCTCTGTGCATTTAGGTCTGGTTTCAGATTCTGCCACATTCATTAAAATTTTTTTTAAAATTCACTTTTCTTGGCTGCAGGCATCCAACTAAAATTACCAATGAGAAGAATATTTATGATATGCTGCCTCTCTGTGATCTGATTAAAGTTAAAGCGTTCTGAAACCGCAGGATCTGACTAAGCACATTGGTCATCTTCTGGCAAGGCTAACACACACCTGGTGCTTTCCTTGGCCACCTGGAAACCTGCCTGTTGGGGTAGCTGTCCTGAGTCGCTGATGCAGTCAGGTGTACAGCTGTGTTAGTAACTTGTAGGCCTCTTGCTTTGTGCTTCCTCCTTTCATTTTTAGGAACTCTTAAAGGAAATGGCTGTATTTCGAGTCTGTCCTCTATGGCTCTTTCCAGACAGCCTACCCTTGCCTTTGGGTCTGTTTGCTTCTCTTGAAATAAAGAGGCAGCACTAGGCCCTATGGGCTTCGCGGTCTCCACTTTTGGAAGAGGGCTTAGAAGGCATTTTGTTTGGTCCTGTCGCCATCCACAGCCTCTTCTCACTCTCTTGGAGTGTTAGCTTCCACTTAAGTTGATGGTCAGGGCGGTGCCTGTTGCTCAGTGACTAGGGCACTGGCCCCTTAAAGCAAGGGTAGCAGGTTCAAACCCAGCCCCAGCCAAAGTGCAACAAAAAACAGATGGGCGTTGTGGTGGGCGCCTGTGGTCCCAGCTACTTGGAAGGCTGAGGCGAGAGAATCGCCTGGGCCCAGGAGTTGGCCTAAGCCTGTGAGCTGTGACCCCACGGCACTCTACTGAGGGCAACAAAGTGAGACTCTGTCTCTAAAAAAAAAAAAAAAAAAAAGTTCATGGCCTTATGGACTATGATTCCCTAGTGTTGCAGAGGTAAAAAGGTAAGTTTTAGATGTAAGTGCCACATTCTAATTCCGATTGTAAGCCTGTACACAATCAGGAAAATTAGATTAGAAGTAAAAGCTGCTCCAAAGTTCCAAGTGCCTATTATCCAAAAAGTGGTGATAGAGGCGGCCCCACTAATGTGTAGTTGGTGCCGTCCTGGTGTATGGCCCTGGGGAGATGCCGCCCAACATAACTGGCTTTTGAGCATGATTAGTAGGATGTTGCTAAGAAAGAATTCTAAATGCAGGGAGGCGCACCAGTACTAGGCCATGGAACTTAAATAAAAGACTCCCAACAAACCTTTGGAATTTTTTATGCTCATTCATATTTCAGGAGATGATACTCTTGGAATATACTGCAATTGGGGGAACCTGAGATGATCAATGAATCAATGACCTCCAGACTAGCTTAGACTAGTAGCCAGACTACTCCTCCGGTCTGGAGTTTATCTTATCTTTTATGTTTAGCTCAAGTTAGAAGTTTAAAAAGAGTATTTTAAATTTACATCTGATTTTCCGTGATAGACCTTGGGATAAGCACATGTAACAAGTACTTACGTGTTGTAAGAGTTCTGCTGACACAACACTGCAGTCATGGTTCTAGCCCCTCCCTCCAGAGGCCCATGCTGCAAGTGAGACGGGAAAAATAGTCTCCGCATTATCTTGTGTCTTTGATGTGTATATTAGTAAATTCTTTGGCTATTTTAGAAGGCAAGGAGACTTATCACATGAATCGCCTTCCATATTAGGCATTTTGGAGATAGGGTAATCACATGAGGTATTCGGAAAAACAGAGATAGTTGAATGCAGAGGCTTCCATGGGGCAAGCAGATTGAAGAATTCAGTCAAATGATGTCACCCAAGGGTAGCAAGCCTCTTCCCAAAAATCTGGCAGCAGCTCCCCCATACCAAGCTGCCCAAAATACTTCCTGGCCTGGAAACAATTGTGCCAAATTATCGACCTGCCAAAGCAAGGGCACCTCTCCTACCCATGGGTACCTCAAGGGTAATCGCAACTTTGAACCACACCTGTCAGGAATCAATAATGCTTGGATTTAAGCAGACTAGAGATGGAGGCCTTCCCTCCCTTCCCTGGAGCTGTGTAGTGTCTGTCCGTCCACTGTGAACTACTAACTACCCAGGAGGAGAGGGATAGGTCTGCCTGTGCAAATCAAAGAGTTTGCTGTTTGTTTTTGTTTGGTTTTGGCACAATCCCTTTTAGGAAACAATAACTAGATCACCTTTAAAAAATTAAAAACCATGATTGTTGAATGTGCCCAGAAATAAAGGCTAACTTGATTGACTTTACTCAAGTACAAGTGAATTGCTTTATTCGTTTATTCAGTGAATATTTAATGATACTGTTAACTTATGGTGTGTTTTTATATACATTCCATATGGATTCTCAGCAGCCCGATGAGATTGTTGTTTATCCTTCACTACACATGTGTACACATAATACAGAAGGAAAGGGGGATATGAGCCTTGAGAAGTTCAAGAATTTGTTGAGTTCAGAGCACAAAGTTCTCATTCAGCTTTTCTTGCTTTTAGTCTCAGCCTCTCCTCAAAAACTGTATGCCTAGACTAGTCTAATTTTATCTAAGATTTATTAGAATATATGAGGTGGAAAAAAGTTGTGCAACAGGAAATTGGGCTGTAACATCCCACAGCACACCTTCCCTATGAATAAAGGATGAATTCCAAGTATTATAAAGTCACTGTTTAGGACATAGTTGAAAGTCTTTCCAAATGTTAAAAAACTAGCAAACAAATTCAGTGTGATTCATTGATGTTCAATAGGGTAGGGAAGTGGGAGCCCAGAGGCAGAATAAATTAATTTATTGGTTCCATGGGTGAAAAACATACAGAGTCCTCAGAGGAGGGAGTGACCACCTCCCTGGTAGAGAATTTCAGTGGAAGGCAGCTGGGCTACTCCTCCAAAGGCACAGAGGTGACAGCGGGCTAGTCTGAAGGCACCAGGTGGAGGAGGTGAAGGAGGCTTTTCCAGCTGTGGAATGCCTTGCTGGCCATATTCAAAGTACTGCAGAAAACATGAAAAAAACTACATTTTCTGTGAAGGGGATATAGTTACAAATAGATCAAAATATTTCCCATCTCTATTATTAGAGAGATCTTTCTAGATGCTTTGACAAGGAATTTGGGATCCGCTTACCACATTGTACTGACACCTTCTTTTTCTGAAACATCGCTTGATTTAGATCACAGTCCTCCCCCTACCCCCCCACCCCTAGTGTCCACAGGTTCCATTTCCACGGGTTCCTCATTCTTGGATTCAGCTAACTGCAGATTTTAAAATACTAGAAAGAAAAAAAAAATACAACAATAAAAACTAATGCAAATTTTAAAATACAGCACAACTGTTTATGCAGCCTCTGCACTGCATCAGGTATTATTATTATAAGTAATCTAGAGATGATTTAGAGTACACAGCCGAGTGTGCGTGGCTTCTACGCAGCACTACCCCATGTGATATGAGGGACTTCAGCATCCTGGGATTTTGATACCCATCTGGAACCTGTCAGTCTATGCAGATACTATGAGAAAACTATGCCTATCACCAGGAGTTCAAAAGACTTCAAAACCAGAAAAATCTGTATAGAAAGTACAATTCATACAGAAAACTGGGCGAGTTAAGAATGAGAAAGTATTGGCCATGGTTTTAAGGAACAAGGTCCTATATACTTTCCAGGGGCTTGGAAGTAGTTTAAGTAGTTTCCCAATCATTATACCCTTGATTTATTTCACAAGCCCCCTTTTTAGTTGTCACTGAAAGTCTCTCAGAGGCAGCACAGGTTTTAAGTCTGTGTGGTCTAGTCAAGCATCTGCCACCTCCTACACTTTGAGATGGTAAGCAAACCAGTAAGGATGGTAAGCATCCTTTATTCCAGGGCGCGTGGAGATGGTAAGCAAACCAGTAAGGATGGTAAGCATCCTTTATTCCAGGGCGCGTCATCTTCTTGGTCTTTTTTTTTTTTTTTTCCTTTCCCTTGCTGTGAATGCCTTTTGCCCATTTCATTAACAAATTATCTTCTCAGATATGAACTCTACTATGTAGATGTAAATATTAACTTCTACATTTCTTCAATTCTACACTCACTACGTATCTTACTGTTTTCATTCTTCCGTGAAAGATTTAGAACAAAAAATGTGTTTGGGAGTGTTGTGCAGATGCACTCACAGTCCAGAAACATGTCCAGGCGTGTATGTCCTTCATCTTCTAATGTTTGTTTTATGAGTTGGAAAACTGCAAACCAGATGTATCCCTCTGATTGTTCGGTTTAAGCAGCTACGGGTACCTGTTGATTGTCACCACCTTCAGTGGTAAATATTACATAAGACGTCAATATCCGCCCAGTAATATACGACCAACAAAGAATTCCCCACGTAGGATGAGAAAGGTGTGGAACTGTTTCATAGTTGACTTACGTGAGTCTTGGATGCCTGCTACCTAAGGGAGAGGTAGCAACTGTGCACAGGCGACTTGTCAGTGAGCCTGGTGTCATGGTGGTGGCACTTGTATTTCAGGAAAGAAATACTAATTTTAAGATGCCCATTCTCTACAGTTTTGTAGTGTGATTAACTTCTGATTTCGCTGCAGATGTGAACTTTCCTTCAAATTCAACAAAAGAGCACTAATTACAGCCAACAGAGATGGGGGAGGCTGTTTTGAAGCTCCTCCTGCAGGCTGTCCGAGGAATAGACCATTCAGTCTTTCCTTGAAAGCTACTTCCAGGAGAGCAGATGAGCCCTCTTGCAACTGCACGTGCTTGAGCATATTCTGGCACCAGATGGCTGCAGCCCTGATGTCTATCTTTGACTTTCCTCATTCCTTGACAGCATCAAGAGATGAGCTACCCCACAGCCACCACACACTGCCACTTTCTCATACAGTGTTGGGATGTTGTGGTGTTTGCTTTTCAGAGAAGCCAGATTCAGATTTTCTTCATTTATGTGATAAATCCAGTAGGAGAAGAAGGCTACATTTTCAGTGTGCCCCTTGTAATGCTCTGGCAGACTTTCTTTTGGAGGAAAGAGGAGAAAGGAAGAGATGGTGTGTATTTTGGCATGTGACTGTTCCTGTAGTGTTTTCATTGACAAATCTGGAGAGAAGTTAAGGCCCTCTTCTTCAAAGCTGAACTGAATTCTCTACTAGATGCTGAGTGTCGCAGCCCCTAGTGGCCCCTATGGCCTTGGACTCGATCGCCGCAGGCAGGAACCAGACGCGGTGTGGATTAGAAGTACAGGCTTGCTTGAGGCGTGCTAACCTGGCTTGCAGGGTAGCCCCAGCAACCTCTGCAGTAGCCTTTTATTGACACAGCACGAGACCCATGAGGGGAGTGTTAGACAGTGAATGCGTGCCTAAGGATGGGCTCTTTGCAGAGGAATCGCCTGAGGGTCCGTTCCCCAGCTGCAAATCGTCTTGCTCAGAGGTCGTCTGCTCTTGCTGTCCTCTCACCGAGTCCTTGAGAAAGTTCAGTACAAAACCACAATGTTCCTATTTTATCAATACCAAAAGAAATGGGGTGCTCCCGTCTGCTTTGAGGTTGGGGGGTTCTCCTGCCTCCAGATTCTCTGACCTGGCTCTCTCCCTGGCCCCCAGTCACCACCAAGAATTTAAACGATAAGAGGCAAACATTTCCCTTGCTAGAGCATGGTTTATTTTTAATAGCTTATGTCTGGCCTACACTGCTAACATCCCTTCTAAAAGTCCTCTAAAACATTCTTCATATTGCAAACCTATTTGAAAAGCCTAGAAAAAAAATCCAGTCTGCTGTAGGAAAAGTCAGTCTCCTTTTGTCATCTGTACAATTTATGATGCTGTAATTTCTAAGTCTGCCACTTCTAATTTGCCCTCCTAGTTTTAGCTCAGAAGTTGGCAAGTGTTAAACAAAATATGTGCCTTTTACTTCTGCTGAGCATCCCTCCCTTTGGTGCCTGGCAGGTGCAGCAGGTAAGAAGTTCTCTGAATGAACAAGTGTGGCCCCCACATCACTGGGAGGTGCTCGTCTTCCTGGCTGGCAGCATCAGCCACGTTTCCTATGGCCTCTGTCCTTGTGCCCTCTCTTCCTCCCTCTGTCTCTAGCCCGTGGGCCTCCCTGGCATGGACTGTCTGCTTGAGAGCTATGGACCCATGGCCAGGCTTACTTGTACTTTCTCCATCTCTAGAATATGTCTCTGCCCCATATCCACATAAATTAGAAGTGACCCAAATATGTGAAAAGGGAGAGAGAGGCAGGATAAAAACCATTTGGTAAATTAATTAGGCAACTATCTGGTCTCTTAGGGGTTTTTTGCATTCATTTCAAACCTGTTTCAGTTGAAAGACTTACATTTTAGCACTTTAATAAAGTGATCTATCAAAAACCATTAACGCTAATCAATAGTTTAAAGGAAAATTATGGTAAGCATGTAAGTGATGTGGAGACTGTAAATAATAATGTCCTTGCAGTCATTAGATAAGCCAGGGGAGCGCTTCGAAGGCAACTGTAGTGATACTTAGCAGTAAGCTGCATAATTGCACACGAATGAGTTCATGAACTTAATTGTCTGACCTCATATCAGGAAAACCTACATATACTGGATTTAGAATATTTGTGTTTGATGTAAGAGAAACAATAGACAAACACATGGTTATCGCACTTGGACACACTGGGCAGGGATGGTCGGATGGTCCAGGATCCTCAGACTGAAATGTTAGAATTTGGACTCTGGTGTAAATCTTGGATAGACATGGAGGGAATACACATTATTGACTAAGCCAAAAAAATATCTCCCAGATGTTCCCTGAGGTTCCGCAGGCCTCCCCAATGAGTTGAGTCAGAAACAGTCCCGGTGTTGACTTTTTAGGTGGGAGGCAGGGTGTAGGGTCTCCAAGGCTCATGAGGGCTAACTGCCCTGGGCATGAGGTAGCAGGAAGTGGTCCCCATTTGACCACGGCTGCACAGGTCAAGTCACAGCTGCCTACTGTCCACTATATATAGTAAAGAAATTATATAAGAGTGTTATTTTTAAAAAGACGACAGAGAGGAAAATGCCAGCTGAATTTTTTCCGCTCAAGCTCATTTTTGACAGATGTGTTTTCTCGGCTCCCACACTTACAGTGGACCAGAGGACAGTCCCCAGGTTGGAGGGAGGCAGCCCCAGTGCTGGCAGAACCTCCGTTTTACCCACAGTAAACAGATCCACACCGTGCTCACATTTTCTTCACTTCATTCTCCTCCCCACCTCCCGTTTCCCCTGACATCTATGGAAAAAAGGACTCTAAAACGGAGTGAAAATATTGTTAAAATTACTTAAACTAAATTTGCAGTATATTCAGGATAATGTTGGAATGTTCTAAATTCAGCAAGATAGGTAATTAACATAAGTTTATCTTAAATGCTTCAGGTTACAGTTTGTGATCTTTTAAAATATAGCTTTCTCAGTGTCACTGTGAAGGGAAGCCTGACAGTGAAATGAGCCCGTGAGCCTCACACATCACCGCTGACTCATACAGAATTAAAACTGTGGTTATTTAGGGTGAAATTTCACGCTTGGAGTTTTCCTAATAAGGAAGTGTGATGTAATGTTCCTGGTGGAGCCAGGTTCTTTGTTTGCTTTATTTGCACAAGCTGAATTCCAGGGGAAGTGAGCTGAAAGGCAGAGGGGTGCTGGCTCTATGTAGCCAAACTGAGTTGGCACCATCGGGAGGCAATTTTTTCTTTAAGTTTTGCACTCATCAGTGTACTATAAGATGTCTCTCCAGGCGTGTTGTTTTATAAGTTCTCATAAAGCATAAGTAATAGTGGTATTTAAATGTTCCCTTTGAGTCTGAAGAAAGTGTCTGTTGTAATCTAACACGGCATGTTTTCTCTGAGATGCTGGTCTCCGAGTCAAAAGATAGGAACCTCATGGTAATATTAATAGCTGCATTGAAAACACTATATTAAGACTTATTAATTAATTAATAAGACTGTATTATCCCCAGAGTGGGATTTGACAAGGAAGTAGCAGCAAGTGTTAACGGAAAATGTTCCCTTAAAATAATTTAAGCAGGTTTATTCTGAGCCAAATTGGAGGACCATGACCAGGAGTTACATCCTAGAAGCCTTGGGCAGGTAGACTTGGGGTGGTAGTGGTGGGGCAGTTTGGTTTTACACATTTCAGAGAGACAGAAATCACAGGTGAGGGGAACAAATCAATATGTGTAAGACATACATTGGTTTGGCCTGAAAAGGTGGGACATCTGGAGGGGGAGGCTTATAGGTTAATGGGAGGGTTTAAAGATTCTTTGGGTGACAATTGGCTGCAACAATTAGGCTCTGTCTAATGGACCAGGAGTCAAAGGAAAGGAATGCTGATAAAAGATTAGGGTCTATTAATCAGAGATGAACTACAGGACACATGCCCAGACCCAAATGGGGACCTGCCGGTGTGTTTTGCAGGGCCGTAGGCCTGTTAGTGACTCACAGAGGACATCTCTAAGGAGGGGATGGAGAAGGGCAAGGCTTGTCTAATCTCCTTTGACATAGTCAGCAACTTAGTTTTAGGGATGTCCTTGGCCAAGAAGGGGTCCGGTCAGCCAGCTGCAGGGTGTCTTCTCTTGAGAGGCCATCCTCCTCTGATGGCTTCTTTGGACTTTACCACACTTGCCTGTGTACACAGGGTGTGTGTCTGTGACTCTGAAATGTCCATCCTCACTTGAGTGACTTTTCCCATTATTTGTTTTACATTGTAAGAAGAATAATCCCATGACTGGGTGCGATGGCTCATGCCTGTAATCCTAGCACTTTGGGAGACTGCGTCGGGTGGATTGCTTGAGCTCACGAGTTCAGTACCAGCCTAAGCAAAAGCGAGACCCCATCTCTAGTAAAAAATAGAAAAACTGAGGCAAGAGGATCGCTTGAGCCCAAGAGTTGGAGGTTGCTGTGAGCTATGTATGACACCATGCACTCTACCTAGGGCAACAGCTTGAGACTCTTGTCTCAAAAAAAAAAAAAGAAAGAAAATGGAGAACCCCACGCTGGGGTATGTACTGCAGTACTTCCCTAAGTGAAGGGCCACCTTCTGTATGCAGAGTGTTACAGTGTGATCCTCAGACAGAGTTGTGACATGCGAAAAACTTCTTTATTTACGTGTTTTGGAAAAGATAAAGTGTGGTAAAATAAGCTCAATTTTATAGCTGTACATACTATACAGTTTTCTTCTGTTGGAAAGCATTTTAAGATTTTGGAACATTTTTATTGTATTTGGAAACAGTTAAGAATGGCATATTATGGAAAGCCCTATCTGACAGAATGCCAGGAGTGACTCTTTTTTTTTTCTTTTTTTGAGACAGAGTCTCACTTTGTCACCCTTGGTATAAAGTGTCATGGCGTCACAGCTCACAGCAACCTCAAATTCTTGGGCTTAAGCGATTCTCTTGCCTCAGACTCCCTAGTAGCTGGGACTATAAGCACCTGCCACAACAATACCCCGTCTCACTATGCCTCAGGCTGGTCTCAAACCTGTGAGCTCAGGCAATCCATCTGCCTTAGCCTCCCAGACAGCTAGGCTTACAGGCGTGAGCCACTGCACCCGGCAGGAGTGACTCTTGCTGGTCACAGTCACATATGACCATGTCAGAAACTTCATGTGGCTATGACCAGTTTCTCTGGCTTTTTCCTTAAGAGTAATTACATTAAGTAATTAGGTTGTTTCAGCTAAAAATTATTCTAGTAGTTTTAGTCATTTCTCAGGGAGGGAAGCTCATTTATTACCATTCTTCCCAAGACACACTTGGATGGGCCTCACTGCTAGATGGGCAAGATCCTCCTCCTGAGGGAGAGCAAGCGGCAGGGTCAGTGCTGCAGCTCTTCCTCTGGCCTCTAAGGAATGTCAAGGTCAGTAGGTCACAAGCTAAGAAGGATCAAAGTCATTTAAAATTTATGATTCTTTTCCACGGTCACAGTCTCTTAATTCATGCTGCCAAGCTATGTCTCTTGAGCTTGCCAAAATGCATTTTTTAGCCTTTTCAAGACTTTTTTTCCTTCTCAGTTAAGAGGTTGGAGTAGGAGTCTGGAGACCAGGCAAGGCCCAGTGTACACCACAGAGCCCCCGGCTGTGTGTCTTGGCCATGAATATTGACCCTGGCAATGGTCAGCCTTGAAGAGATGATAGATGACTCTGAGCATCCAGATCCAATGGTGCATTCCTTTCACTTATTTACTTTTGGAAGATAAAAATATGTAGAAAATGTTATTGGCAGCTTGTTTATTCAGAATTGTTTAGTTCTTCAGTTCTAGCCCTGTGTACATGAGTTTTATTTAGTGACACTGTCTCAGGAGGCGGAGTAACAGATGGATGAGTAATATTAGCAATATTCAGAGGTACGGTCTTGAAAGATGAGATTAGATAGTGAATTTTCTGGCATGGAGGAGCTTTAAGAAGTATCTGAAGGGAACTATTTAAAAATAGTCCTACTTTCTGTTTCGCAGATATGAAGGTAAGATAATGATCTGGTTCAAGCCACACAAACAATTGGTGGCACAGTCACTTCTGCCAAGGAAGGCCCTAAGGGGCCCAAGAGCAGGGGCTGCTGTAAAGGGCTGTCTGTGATTTTAAAAAAAAACTGTTCGTAAGAATTAGATTCCAATTGTTTGGGGCATTATTCTTTTGTTTCCCTACAACAAACATCTTGTTCAAGGAGGACAGTGAAGGACAGAAATCTAAGTATGTGGGAATCTCTGTGTCACAAAACCCCACTGTTAGAGGTGACTAAAGGACAGAATGTATGCAGGACGTCTGTGTCATGGTAGCACTTATTGCTAAAGGTGACACGTCTATCAATTCTTCCCCAAAATTCGGATTCACATTTTACTTGCAAAGTGCAAATGAGGAACCGTCATCAATCCATGTCACCCTCCTGCTCCTGTACTGTGTATTTTGGACAGAGTATGTAACTGTGGTGGTAATGATGATGATGATGTTTAGTTAGTAGAGATGGAGTGTTCAACAGCTCCGCAGCATAATGAATGTTGATAATGACGTCTAAATCCTGTTCTGCCCTGCAACCTCGGGCCACTTATTTTCTGCCTTTGTGCCTCAATTCTGTCATCTGTAAAATGGAGATTAAGATTGGTTTATATGGATAAAGCTCCTAAGGTAGTGTTTGGTGTGTAGTAGGTGCTTGACAGAAGTTAGCACTGCTGGTGCTGGTGGGACAATTAGTTGTGGCAATGTAATGATGGATCAAATCCTTTGGTGCCCGACCCCTGGTGGCTTTAAACACAGGGGACATGTGAGTGGATGCCCTCTCAGACATCCAGGGTATTTAATTGCTGTCCAAGACAATAGCACTGTCTTCTTTTACAGTGTGACCTTAAGATATAAACATCTGTAATTTTGTATGTTTTGAGAGTAATTCTTAACTGCTGTATTAATTTTGTGAATGTGCATGGTTAAAAATATTCAAACAATATAGGGTATAAAATGCAGACACTGGCTCAGTGCCTGTAGCTCAGCGGCTAGGACGCCAGCCACATACACCAGAGCTGGTGGGTTCAAACCCAGCCCGGGGCCTGCCAAGCAACACAACAACTACAACAAAAAAATAGCCGGGCATTGTAGCGGACGCCTGTAGTCCCAGCTACTTGGCAGGTTGAGACGAGAATAGATTAAGCCCAAGAGTTTGAGGTTGATGTGAGCCACTGCGCTCTACCGAGGGCAATGTAGTGAGACTCTGTCTCAAAAATAAATATAAAATAAAATGCAGGCACTGTCAGAGCCTGTCCTTTGTCTTATGCTTTTCTGATGGGGGGTTCCCGTTGGCAGAACACCATTGTCGTGCCCCACTGCCCAGTACTAGCTGCTTGTGATACAGCAGACCCGACTTCCTTAAATCACTCAAAAGAGGTTCCCAGGAGAATCACAGATGGGGCAGTAATTGCTCCCCCACCCTTCTCATAGTACATGGAATGATTTCAAGTAGAGAGCAACTTTATGTGTTAAGACATACACAGCTACTGTTTTTCTGGAGTGGAGCCAGATATGGCTCTTACTCCTAAATGCAAAGGACAAAACTTTCTAAAAAAAGACTGGAGTCATATGTAGACTTCACTCAGGTCACGTCACCTTTGAACCCGCTTGAGTAATTAATCGTGTTCAGTTTTGGCTTTGTTTGGAAAATGAGTGGAGTTTGTGAAAGACTCAGATTGAATTAAAGATCAAAGAATGAAGCTTTGTAAAAAAAACCTGTGTCATTTTGCATATTGTGTATAAACAATCTGTACACGTCCCCAAGCAATGGTCAATTTTAATTTTGTTTTAACATTCTCTTGTCTGTGGTACTTTGCAGATGACTATAAAGAGATGACTAAATTGGAAAATAAGTTGAGTTCTAGGCTCAGCACTTGTAGCTCAACGGCTAAGGCACCAGCCACGTACACCAAAGCTGATGGGTTTGAGTCCAGCCTGGGCCTGCCAAACAACAATGACAACTACAACCAAAAAATAGCCGGGCATTGTGGTGGGCGCCTGTAGTCCCAGCTACTTGGGAGACTGAGGCAAGAGAATCACTTGAGCCCAAGAGTTGGAGGTTGCTGTGAGCTGTGACACCAGGGCACTGTACCTAGAGTGACATACCGAGACTGTCTAAAAAAAAATAGAGTTCTAAACCTCTCCTTGTCAAATCTAAATCTTTGCCCCATCTAACTATCTATAAAAATTTATTCTTGTTAAAAGCTTTTGTGCAAACATTGGGGCTGGAGAATTACTGATTTTCTGTAATATGTGAGGAGTTAATAAGCACATATTTCTTCCTGAGCTTCCTGACCTTCTCATCTTTGTACCATTTTACTCTTAAAAAAAAAAAAAAAAATCAAGTTTGAAGTTCGATATTCTTCAAACCTTGACTAAGGGTAAGTGCCGTGGGTCCTGCCTATAATCCTCACACTTTTGGGAGGTGGAGGCAGGCGGATGGCTTGAGACCAGCCTGGGCAACACAGTAAGATCTGGGTTCTATAAAAAAAATTTTTTTTTAAGCAAGCATGTGTGATGACACTTGAGTAATCCTGTCTCTACAAAAAAAAAAAGAAATAAATAAAAATAACTTCATAAGATTACAGAAAATAAAATTGTGTATTTCATCACATCAGAATCCAGCTGTCAAATCCATTTTAACTCCAGTGGTTAAAAAATTATCACTTGCAATTATCAAGTCAGACACTTTAAGGTTCAAAATAGTGTGTTTCTGCTCTCCCCTCCCTGCCCCACCAGTCCTCACATGTTCTATTGCTCACCCTGCACTGAAGTACTGAAAATTAATTTGCTGTTGTTTATTGAATACCTTGTGTTAAAAGTGGATGTCACTTGTTGGCGTGTGTTTGGGATACAGTACTCAGTATTCATGTGTATTAGGCTTATATAAATAATTGGCAATTCAGGGTTTACTACTAAGATTTTGCGTAGAATAAATACTTTTTAGGGCACAAATGCAGAGATGAAAGTAAACCTTTTAAAAGACATCGGTGTGCAGTATTTACCAAATACAGAATTGAGAGTACTGAAGTCAGAAATTGGACTAATCTAAATCTGCCAAAAATAACTTCAGTCAGTGCTGTTTTTCTTTTAATTTTCTCATTCTGATAGAATTCTTTTTCCAAAAATTGGCTACAAATGAGAGAACTGAGGATTCACATTGGAAAGTTTTTTCTTCATACTTCTGGTTCTGCTAAAATAAAACATAGCTCCTAGTAGTCAGACAAAATTTCCATCATGGTATGTAAACTGGTTTGTATCATCTTCAGTAAAATGTAAATCAGATACTGAGATAACCATTCATACCTAATCAGTTTACTATTTTGCCCCAAATTAACCTGTGACCTCATAACTTGCCCTGATATACTCGGGCCAGCCCAATGAGTCGTGGTCACAGAATTTGATCTTCGGGCTCATGAATTGCGCTGGTGTACTTTGCTGCACAACAGGTGGCAGTCACAGAATTAATCTGTGGGCGCTTGACTTGCCCTGGTGTACTCAGGCCAGCCCAACAGGTCATGGTCACAGGCAGCCTCCCCACCCAGAGTGGCCCTTCTTGTTCTTCCTCCCATTCTTCCTCCCAGGTATCACCATTCTCTGTCTCTCTTTCTCTTTCCCCAGGGACCCTCTGAAGCTCCAGCACCTACAGGCCCAGATCCGCCTAGAGCAGGAGGCCTCCACCCCATATCTGCCAGAGCCCATGAGCGCACTGGCCCCACACCGCACCCCAGCCATGCAGCCCGCGGGCGCCTTCAACTACGCACGCCCCAAGCAGTTCATTGTGGCCCAGAGCCTGGGGTCCCCGGCCGGCCCTGTGTCCCCAGCCTCCAGTCCAGGCTCCTCCGGCCTCCCGTCACCGCTGTCCCCGCAGCCCCGGCCCTTTGGCCGTGCACCAGAGTCTCCCTGGAGCCCGCGAGGCCCAACCCCATCGCCTCCACCACCGCCGCCCCCAGCCCTCAGCCCCACTGCTGCCTTCCCAGGGCCTGATGTGTTCCCACCACCACCACCCCCACTGCCCAGCCCTGGCCTGGCCCTGCACGGAGCTCCACATGATGCCCGGCCCAGCCCGACACCTGCCGCCCTCCTGCGTGCCCTGCTGCCCGTGCCACCACCACCCTCAGTCAATGCCTTGGGGCTGCCCAGGGCCGTCACCCCCGCGTGAGTGACCCTGACACTTACTCAACCTGCACAGGGTCCACAACTGGGAAATAGGCCCTTGGGCCTGCAACCCAGAGTCCCTTGGGACACTTTAGCATTTTCCAACCTCCATCTCTTAGATTCTGATTACAGCAGCTTCACCAATATTGGGATCTCAGAATCCTCCCTTTAATGAGCCCCACTGACCAGTTTATGTCACTGCCTCTGATGCGACATTCCACAGAGGTATCCTCCTCCCCTCCAGGGGTCTGACTGGGGGTCTTCCTGTCACTAGAAAGAGGTTTGAATCCCTATTTGTCTAATTTTCAAAATCCATGCTCTTACCACCAAAACATGAATCTTAGCACCCATGGCAGAATACCATGGAGTGGAGAAAGGTAAGTTCTGCGTAAATAATCTGTCCTGATTAGTTCTCACGTACAATTTGATCTAAGATTTGGATCTTCAGAGGAGCTGGATGGTCATGCCTTTTATCATCTTGAGTAGAATTAGTGGCTTATTCTGATCTCTGACTTGGAAACTCTTCAGAAGATAAGCAGTTCTAAGGGCTTCCACCTGCTCCCTGTCACCAGTAATCACAGATTATAGATTCATACTCTATAGTCATGACCACAAGAGTCCACTAGCTCCTGCCATTTCTTAAAAACTAACAAGGAGTGAGGAGGGGGGGAGCCCTGCTCATTTTGTGGCTGTGGAAGATGTACCCCAAGACACTTAAGTGCTGTGACATCAAAAGTGAGTGGCAACACCAGCCTGCAGGTTTTTAGGTTGGAGCCAGCCCAACAAGCCATCATTATGTGGTGACACTTCCTCTTCAGGGAATTTCCCTGTTGCTAAGTCACACACACTTGTAGAATTCATTCTTTGATACATGTCTCTTTTGAAACTTTCTTTTCCCCAGACTACTATGGGACCAGGAATTAAAAACTAAAATGTTGCTATTTATCTATCAAAATAATCCAAATAATTTGCCAAAGATTGAGCATCCCTCTCAGTTCTTCCAGAACTGAAGGGCATTCTCCAACTTTGAAAATATTGTCAAATTTGTATTTTCAAGTTCACTTACAAGTATTTCCTTAGCTAAATGGTCTTGCCTTAGATGTAGAGGTAGAGTCCCAACAAGTAGGACTCAGTGAAGTAGAAATTCATTAGATTTTTTTACAATTTCTTTATTAAGTTATAACTATATATATTAATGCATTTATGAGGTATAGTGTGCTGATTTCATATACACTTTGGAATGCTTACATCAAACTGGTTGACATAGCCTTCACCTCATTTACTTATTGTGTTAAGACATTTATACTCTACACTTAATAGATTTGACATACACCCTTGAAATATGCACCAGAGCTGTGGTCCCACCAATTACCCTCCCTCCATTCAACCTCTCCCTTCCCTCTGTTCCCCCTCCTCTTCCCTCCTTCATCCTGGGCTATGGTTGTGTTTTATCTTTCATATGAAAGTGTGGGTGATTATATATTGGTTTCATAATAGTACTGAGTACATTGGATACTTTTTCTTCCATTCTTGAGATACTTTGCTAAGAAGAATATGTTCCAGCTCCATCCATGTAAACATTAAAGAGGTAAAGTCTCCATCTTTTTAAAGGCTGCATAATATTCCATGGTGTACATACACCACACTTTATTAATCCATTCATGGGTCAATGGGCACTTGAGTCTCTTCCAGGACTTGGCAACTATGAATTGGGCTGCAATAAACATTCTGGTGTGAATATCTTTGTTGTAAAGTGATTTTTGGTCTTCTGGATATATACCTAGTAGAGGAATTGCAGGATGAAATGGCAGTTCTACTTTTAGGTCCCTAAGTGTTCTCCAAACTTCTTTCCAAAAGGAACGTATTAGCTTGCATTCCCATCAGCCTTACAGAAGTGTTCCCTTTTCTCCACATCCACATCACCATCATAGTTTTGAGATTGTGTTATGTGGGCTACTCTTACTGAAGTTAGATGATATCTCAAAGTGGTTTTGATTTGCATTTCTCTGATGATTAAAGATGATGAGCATTTTTTCGTGTGTCTGTGGGCCATGTGCCTGTCTTCTTCAGAGAAGCTCCTGTTCAATTCTCTTGCCCACAATGAAATGGGATCACTTGTTTTCTTCTTATTAATAAGTTAGAGTTCTCTGTGGATTCTGGTTATCAAACCTTTGTTAGAAACATAACCTGCAAATATCTTCTCCCATTCTGAGGGCTGTCTGCTTGCTTTACTTACTGTGTTCTTGGCTGTGCAGAAGCTTTTTAGTTTGATCAGATCCCAGCAATGTATTTTTGGTGTTGCTTCAATTGCTTGGGGGGGTCCTCCTCATAAAGTATTCTCCAAGGCCAATTTCTTCAAGTGTTTCTCCTGCACTTTCTCCAAGAATCTTTATAGTTTTGTGTCTTAAGTTTAAATCTTTTATCCAGTGAGAGTCAATTATTGTTAATGGTGAAAGGTGTGGGTCCAGTTTCAATCTTGTACAAGTCGCCAGTGAATTCACCCAGCACCATTTGTTAAATAGGGAATCTTTCCCCCAATTTATGTTTTTGATAGGCTTATCAAAGATCAAATGAGGATAAGTGTCTGGGTTCATCTTTCGTTTCCCTAGTCTGTTCCATACATCTACCTCTCTTATTTTTATGCCAGTACCATGCTGTTTTGATCACTATAGAATTATAGTATTGTCTGAAGTCTGGTAGCGTGATTCCTTCTGATTTGTTTTTATTTCTGAGTGATGTCTTGACTATTCCAGGTTTTTTTCTGATTCCTTACAAAATGAAGTACTATTTTTTCCATATCAAAGTATGACAGTGGTGCTTTAATAGGGACTGCATTAAATTTGTATATTGCTTTGGGCAGTATGGACATTTTAACAATGTTGATTCTTCCCAGCCATGAGCATGGTATGTTTTTCCATTTGTTAATACCTTCAGCTATTTCTTTTCTTGGAGTTTCATAGTTCTCATTATAGAGATCCTTCATGTCCTTTGTTAGGTAAATTCTCAAATATTTCATCTTCTTTGGCACAACTGTAAAGGGAATAGAGTCCTTGACTGTTTTGTCAGCTTGACTACTGTTGGTATATGTGAAAGCTACTGATTTGTGAGTATTGATTTTGTATCCTGAGATGCTGCTGTATTCCTTGATCACTTCTAAGAGTTTTATAGTTGAGTCCCTGGAGTTTTCCAGGTATAAAATCTTATCATCTGCAGTGAGAGTTTGATCTCCTCTGACCCTGTCTGGATACCCTTGATCACTTTCTCTTGCCTGATTACAATGGCCAAACCTTCCATTACAATGTTAAATAGCAGGGGAGGCAATGGGCATCTTTGCCTAGTTCCTGATCTGAGTGAAAATGGTTTCAATTTTACTACACTCAATATGATACTGGCTGTGGGCTTTCTGTAGATGGCCTCTGTTAGTTTAAGAAATGTCCCTTCTATACCTATTTTCTTAAGTGTTCTGATCAAAAGTTTTTTCTGCATAAATTGAGAGAATCATATGGTTTTTTCTTTTTATTTTGTTTATGTGATGTATTATATTTAGAGATTTACGTATGTTGAACCAACCTTGCACCAACTTGGTCATGGTGTATAATTTGTTTGATGTGTTGCTGGATTCTGTTTGCTAGGATCTTACTGAATATTTTTGCATCTATATTCATTTAAAGATATTGGTTTATAATTTTCTTTCATTATCAGATCTTTTCCTGGTTTGGGGATCGGGATAATATATTTGCTTCGTAGAATGTATTAGGAAGTATTCCTTCTTTTTCTATGTTTTGGAAAAGGTTATGTAATATAAGTGCTATTTCTTCTTTAAAGGTTTGATAGAATTCTGATGTGAAGCCATCTGGTCCTGGACTTTTCTTTTTTTGGAGATTGTGTATAGTTAATGCTATTTCAGTATGTGATAAAGGTCTATTGAACATTTCCAATTCTTTCTGGCTGAGTTTAGGAAGGTGGTGTGCTTGTAGGTATTGGTGTATTTCCTCCAGATTTTCATATTTCTGAGAATAAGAGTTTTTTGTAGTATTCATTAAGGACTTTTTTAATTTCTGAGATGTCATTATTTCACCTTAGACATTTCTGATTGATGATATTAGGGATTCTACTTTTCTGTTTCTGTTTAGGTTAGCCAAAAGTTTATCAATTTTGTTAATCTTTTAATCTTTTCAAAAAACCAACTTTTTGATTCGTTGATCTTTTGAATGATTCCTTTGTTTTCCTTTTCATTTAATTCTGCTCTAATTTTGATTATTTCTTTTCTTCTGCTGAGTTTGGGGGTTGGAATGTTCTTCCTTTTCCAGTTGCTTGAGATGGCCTATTAAGTTGTTGACTTCCTCTCTTTCCGTTCTGTTGAGGAAGGTTTGCAATGCTATAAAATTCCCTCTTAGGACTGCCTTATCAGTATCACAGAGGTTCTGATAAAACGTGTCTTCATTGTCATTTTCTTCCAAAAACTTGGTAATTTCCTTCTTAATCTCATCTATGACCCAGCTATCATTCAGCATAAGATTAGTTTCCATGTCTTTCTTTGTGTATGAAAATTCCTGTTGTTGAGTTCAACTTTTGTTCGATGGTGGTCCAAGAAAATACAAGAAGTAATTTCTATTATTTTAAATTTGCTGAGGTTAGACTTGTGACCTAAGATGTGATCAGTTTTAGAGAATGTTCCATGGGTTGATGAGAAGAATGTGTATTCAGTTTTGTTAGGATGAAATGTTCTGTAGATATCTGTTAAGTCCATTTGTTGTAGTGTCAAGTTTAAGTCCAATATTTCTTTGTTTACTTTATTCTTGGAGTATCTATCCAACACTAACAAAGGGGTGTTAAAATCTCCTATTGTTATGGTGCAGGAAGATATCAAATTGTTTATGACTGTTAGGGTCTCCTTTGCAAATTGAAGAGCATTCTGGTTGGGTGCATAAATGTTAATAATTGAAATCTCTTCATGTTGAATGTTTCCCCTTGATAAATATGTAATGACCATCCTTATCTTTCCTTACCTTTGTTGGTTTAAAGCCTATTGTATCTGCAAATAAAATTCTAACCCCTGCTTTTTTCTGATTTCTGTTTGCCTGAATTATAGAGGTCCATCCTTCACCCTGAATCTATTTTTATCCTTTAAGGTAAGATGAGATTCTTGTATGCAGCAGATATCTGGTCTGAGTTTATGAGGTATAGTCAGCCTCTTTAGAGGACAATTCACATTAATTGAGAGAATTGATAAGCCTGGTAGTGTTTTGGGTGTCAAGTATTTTGAATGTCCAGTGGACATTTTTAATCCTTTCACCATTGTGGAGGTAAGGTTTTTTGTTTGTTTGTTTGTTTTGTTTTGTTTTTTCAAAAATTTGTGAGTGAGTCTACTTTGGTCGTAGAGCATTATCCTGGTCATTGTGGAGGATAGATCTGAGAATATCCTGGAGAGCTGCTTTAGTTATGGCAAATTTCTTCAATGTGTATGTCAAAATATTTGATTTCTCCTTCACAAATGAAACTCAGTTTAGCTGGATACAGGATCCTGGTGTGAAAGTTCTTTTGTTTTAGGAGATTGAAGGTACATGATCATCCTCTTCTGGCTTGAAAAGTTTCAGCTGAGAGATCTGCAGTCATTCTAATATTCTTCCCCTTGTAGGTTATCATTTTCTTACATCTGGCTGCTTGCAGAATTTTCTCCTTCCTATTAACTTTGACAATGTTAATTACAATGTGTCTAGGGAATGCTTTATTTGGATTGAGTCATGCTGGAGTTCTGAAACTGTCTGCATTTCTGTATCTCTTGCCATGCTTGGGAAGTTCTCCTCCATTATATCTTGGAGTAGAGCATCAATGCCTTTAGGACCATCCTCTTCTCCTCCAGAAATTCCTATAAGGTGAATGTTTGCTCTTTTGGAGTGGTCCCAGAACTCTCTTAGGGAATGATCCATTTTTGCTCTCCACTTACCTGTCTCTTTGAGCATTTGGGAGCATTCAAAAGCTTTGTCTTAAATGTCAGAGATTCTTTCTTCTGCCTGCTCCATTCTGTTTCTGAGGGATTCTACTATATTTCTGAGTTCTTTGACGGCTACAATTTCTTGCCTCATTGTGTTTGAATTCATTGGTTTCTTAGGACTTCAGAATTACTCCTTGAATTTCTAATTCCAACTTCCATTCTATTAATCTTATTTGCTATCCAAATTCAGAACTTGATTTCTGACATATCAGCCATTTGTTTATGAATGGCATCTCATGTTTTGTCTCCTTTGTCATTCCTTGGGAGAGTTGATCTACTCTGATTTTTCATGTTGCCAGAGTTTTTTCTGATTCTGCCCCATGATTATTTTTCAAAAGTAAGGTGAAATTGAATTGAGGGCTCCTGGAGTTATAATTAACCAGCCCTTTACCTAAGAGCTGGGACTGGTGACTGTGGCTTTTCCCCTACAGCTTTACAAAGGTCTCGTTCAGTACTGTAGCCTGAGACTCTGGGGACCTGCTTGGTGTGATGGGGCTAAGTGGCTCTGTCTTGTATTCAGCTGGTCTCTATCCAATATTAGTGAATCAGTGGCTTTGGACTGAAATCTCAGCTGTGAAGAAATACAAGCAACTAAGGCACCCCACCCCCACGGGCAACAACTAGAAGAGGAGAATCAGACCCTCCCACTACAACACAACCAGGGCTCAACCTTGGAGAGTCCCTGGGTTACCGGCGCAGGTCAAGAGTTCCAAGTCAATTGTCCCAGTCAGGGCAATTGCTAATCAAGTAGGAGAGTTCAAAAAGTCTTCAGCAACTAGACAGCAGGGGTCCACTGGCAGCTCAACTGTGACTTGCTCCAGTGCTCTGCCCAGCAAAAAATATAGTCCAGGGGGGGCTGGTGTCTCCTTCCCTGCCTTGCACCTCTGCCATGCCCAGTCACTGGTAACTCTGTGGGGTTGTTACCCAGTTCCCTCTAACGAGCAAATGTGCCAGAGACTTGTGCCTGCCAGAGTCAAAGGGGAGTCAATACCTCCTTGACCGGCTACCACACTGTTCCACCAGCTGGTAGGGGGAGCTGAAGCCTGACTCCCTCCAGTGCTCAATGAGAACTGGAGAGTGTTCCACCTGAGTTTGTTCCAAGCCAGAGGTTAACAATACAGTGAATGTTTTTCTCCCTCAGAGACCGCACGTTTGCCTTATCCACATTGCTCCTCTAGTACCCCAGCAGGGCAAGGTCTGGCTCCCTCTGGCAGTCCACAGAATTGGGGAGGTGTCTCTGAAATTTGACCCCAGTGGGATTGCTGTATTATCGCTGCTGCTGTGTGGCAGGAATGCCTCTGCCCGCCACCGATAGGCACTTTAACAGAGCCAGGCCAGTTACCCTCTCCCCTGCACCTCTCTGTACTTCTACTAGAGTCATAGTTTCAGCGCAGCTGTGCTGCTGTAGCCCATACAATACCCAGCCCTAGCAAGGAACCATGGACACTCCAGTCTCTATAGGGAGTGGGCTTCTAGACCACCAGGCAAGGGGGGGAAGGGTGGATTGGGAGTTCAGAATGGCAGGGAAAGGATTTGTTCAACTTTTATGCCAGAAAAAGGAATGTCCAGACTCATAACAGGGTCTCTCTGGAGAAGGAGTCCATCCCAGCTGCCAGCACCTCTCCCGTGGGGTGAGACAAGAGGTCTTCTGTTCACTGCTCTCTTCTAGAGATCACACAGCAAGCCACTCTCTTGGGGGAGGGGATGGACTCTCATCCTTTTTGGGATGGGTTTTGTACCTGAAATTTGTTTCCTTGGAGTTGCAGCTTGCCACAGTAGGAATGACAGGCAGTTATCAATCTTCTCTCTCAGTTCAGCTCTCAACCTTCGGCTTTATTGAGTTCTTTCTGGCCGTTATCTGTCCCTCTGGATGGGAGCTTCTGTTGAAAGCTGGCTCCAGTTGGCCTTCTTCCCCCTCCTTCAGCTTTTCACTGGTTTTACGAATGTCTTTAATTCCCAATATTTTTGTTTTCTTAATCATCAGTTACATACTTGCTGTTTTATTCTGTATGTGTAGTAGTGTTGTTTGAATCTGGAGAGAGGAGGTTAGAATTCACATTCCTAAGCAGTCTGTGGAGAGAGTTCTGGGTGGCAGAGGTCAAGGAAGGGGCAAAGGTCATATATGCCAGGTCATATATGCCAGTGCAAAGTCACAAAGCCAGGGAGGCACGGACGGTGCTACGTGTAGCTGGTGTGCAGGAGCCAGTCTCTTGCAGTATGGAGACATCTTCACATGCAGCTCCTCATACGCTTTGTCCTTCCACGTTTACTGGGGTCACTAAGGCATCACCCAGCTCAAGCTGCTGACAGACACTGATGTTAAGTCGACCAAATCTGTGAGATGGAGGAAGCAAGAACATGCCTTAGAGAGAAATCAGTTTGTACTTTTACAAAGTTAATGTAACTTGCTCCCCTCACTGCTGCTGGACTGTTAATAGCTTTCCTTGCTGAAGGGTCTATTCCTCCATGAGGTATGTGGCAGCACTAAGAACCCAGAAGGTCCCCAGACAGCGCTCCGTCCCTGCTGGTCTCTACCAGAGGGGGTCCATGCTGAAGGGTGAGTTAGTTCAGGTTCATCCCTGAGCACAGGGCTGGCCCTGGTGTCTTTTGCCCACCATCACATTCTTAGGGTCTATGCCACATGGCCTCAGAGCTATCAGGTTTTGGGCTCTTAATTGCCTCTTATATATACGGAGGGCTCTGGCTTGAAATGTGTTTGTCACAAGTGAGAGCCTTTTGTCAATAAAAGTTTCTTCTGCACAAGCTATGAATGAGAGTATTTATCCTGGAGGCCCTCAGCTCTTTACAGACGTCATCTCATTGTCTCACTCTTTCTCCTGGATAGAAAACGGGTGGGGACATCTGAGAGGTGAAGGGATTTCCTAGGGTTCTGGAATAAGCCTGAGCACAGAGAAAATTGTGTGACTGCACCTCAGGTGTGGTGCCTTGGTTGATTGCTAACAAATTGATGTCTAACAAAATGATTCTTTTCTTGATTAAAGAAAAATGTTGCAGAAGCAACAAAATCAAAGTCCCCTAAAAAGGCAAAGTGTAATTTAAATTTAGTCATAATTTTTAACTCTTGATCAGGGCATTTTAGACAGTTTTCAAGTCAAGGTAGTGGTTAGATAGTAACCAGGGAAAATCCCACAGACGAAACCTGCATTGGACTTGGCAAGGCTGCATTCCATCTCTCTCCTGTTTGCCAGGACACACACAGGTAGGGACTTTTCCTTCTCGTTAAAACAGAGACTTGAGGGTGGAGGCATTTCCAGGTATGGTGATGGGCATATTAGCCTCCAGTATCTTTAGAGGCTTCCACAAAAGGTTCTTCCTGGTTCCAGGCAAGTATTTCTCCCAGCACATCAGCAGGAGGTCCCAGGTGTACCCTGGTTGGGTGAGGGTTCTGTCCCGTGTCTGCCCTTGGGGCAGCACAGACTCAGACCCACTGGGCCGGGGTGCTTGGTGCCAAGTAGTACTGAGTAAATATAGCTACAGCCTATGCCTTGGTTATTTTATTCTTCAGAGAACTCATATATGAAGAGAATTTAATATTACAATAAAATTATCTATTTTCCTTTATAAATATGAGCTTAAGGTACCCATTTTTGTTTTACTTAACAGCTTTGGCTTCACAGTAAAATTCAGTTAGAACAGCTGTATAGAAACTCAGGCTTGTATATCTTGGGCTCTTTCATGGATTAATGGACCTCTGACATAAGAGATACCTAAATGCCAAGCCATTAATGATTTTGCTCACTCTGAGAATTTGTGGTTTGTTGCCCTCAGATTTCACTGGATGTGAGAGGAGGTGGCTCAGAGGACTTTAGGAATTAGACAAATTCTGATTTCTAGACATGTACCTGCCCTCTGAAGTGCTGCACTCTGGAGATTAGAGTTCCTGAAATCCACTGACAGTGTATATCATGGTACTTGCACGATTATTCTGCAGCTAAAAAAAAAAAAAAACCTGGAATTTAGTGGTGGTTGAAGCTGGAAGATTTTTCCTTCCAGATGTTTGTATATGTGTTTGAGATGTTTTTATCCCCAACCACGTGAATATTATTTTAAAATAGCAAGTGACTTACTGTTAAAACCGAAGCAAACAGATAAGTAATATTTTCTGTGCAGTTGGCTAAGTGTGTGCCCACTGAAGTGTGTAGTGTGGGGAGCCTATTATGAAATGAACAGTATTTGTAAAGGTCTGCCTCTGAGTATAGTTTGGTGAAGAGTTCTGGTTTCAGTAATTTCTTGACTTTGAATAGTTATTTTTTATTATAATTTTTAAACAGATCATGGGGAAGGTCATGTCTTTGTCACCAGATAACCTGAATTTCTTAGCGTCTTCCATGACCCACAACCATTATACCTTAAATGCCAACACAGAATTGGTTTTATAGGAAGACAAACCCAGTTGGCAAAATTTTGCCTCAAGCATTTAAAATTTCTTTCCTTTCCTGGCCTCTCCCCTTTTCCAAACACTCCATCTTGATTTCTGCTTTTTACCTTACAAGCTAACCCTAAACCCTGTCTTCTATTTCTAATACAATTTCTAAGAGTTTTCTGAATTACATTAGTGAGACACTGAATTACATCCAGTGAGATAACACTCTCTGAAAGAAAGAAGAGATTCCATGTTAAGTGTAAGAAACACCCTACTCTGTTCCTCCTTCCTCGGGGTTCCCAGTGTCACTCTGCTGGTCTGCAAGGCTCATGCTGGGCCCCTGCACACCAGCTCTCCCCATCTTGTGCTCCACAGAGGTCTGTCTGAGCAGGCTGTCGTGTGTGGTCATCCCCTCACCCCAGCCTCTGCTATGTCTTTCCTCTGTCCTGTCTCCCTGCCTCTCGGTCGTCTCACCATAAAAATGTCATTTTTGTAAGTAACATGACTTTGTTTTATTCAACATTATACTTCCAGCACCTAGAATAGAGTTGAGCACCAAAAGGATAGTCGGGAAGGGTTATTTGCACATTCTCTGGAACTCTAGGAAGACTTCTTGGCATCTTTTTAAACTGCTCCTTCTTCTGTTGTGTTTTCCACAGCCAGTCTTAGGTCTGTGACTCACTTCCACGCTGGGCGTTTTCTGTTCACCTCCTAGGCCCAGTCTCACTGTGTCAGGTGCGGCTCTAGGCACCTCATATGCACGAGTTCTGCAAGGTTTTCCCTATGACCCTCTGAGACCTGGGCCATTAATACCCACATCTTACAGAGGAGCAAAGGGAAACACAGTCATTATCATCCAAGTTGCATGGGTTTTAGATGCTAAGAAAAGGCTTCTCAATTTGGTGTCTGTACTCTGCTAACTCTGCTCTCCTCCCTCTCCACCTGTCCATATCCTCACCTTCCTAGCCCCCTTCAGCCAAGCACACTGAGAAATGCCATCCAGGTAAGAGGACTTTCTCTGTAGTGGACAGACAAGTACTTGGCTGAGAGAACTCGTCTGCTGCTCCTGTTTGATGACTTCTCCTGCCTTGGCCAGTGCCCTTCTGCCCCTGCCCTTCCCATTCCTGCCAGGAGCATGACTCTCAGCATAGCCTGCTGCCTGCAGAGGCACTTGTGACGCCTTCTGTCATCAGCGGCTGCTTGTCTTCACGCAGCTGTGCAGCCAGCTCATGTTGTATGTACTGAGGTGACAGTGGGAGCGTGTGTGTTCTCAGGCATTTCTGTGGGACAGAATGCTACCTGCCTTTGCCTTTACCTGTCAGATAACTTTAAAACCTAGCTCTAATTCTCAGGTATAAGCCTGTAGTCAAAAGCAACACAGAACTTTACTTCCAAAATTGTGTAATTTTCTTTTTCTTTCTTTTTTTTTTTAAGAGACAGAGTCTCATTTTGTCACCCTCAGTAGAGTGCTCAGGCATCACAGCTCACATCAACCTCAAACTCTTGGGCTTAAGCGATTCTTTTGCCTCAGCCTCCTGAGTAGCTGGGACTATAGGTGCCTGCCACAATGCCTGGCTATTTTTTGTTGTTGCAGTTTGGCTGGGGCTGGGTTTGAACCTGCCACTCTTGACATATGGGGCTGGTGCCCTACTCACTGAGCCACAGGTGCCACCCCCAAATTGTGTAATTGTCATTTGTCCTGAGCCTGACTTTCTGCGTGTGGTCTGATTTCATATAGCTCAACATTTTGACTGTGGAGGGAAGGTAGAAAATAGTCAGTAGTGGACACAGATAGTATATCCACTCACTCCAGAAATATTGTCTGATAATAAGCTTTGTGATGAACAAAAGAGCCACGGTGAAGGAGACACATGGTAAAAGCACACATAAGGGTGTGACAGGTGCCACAAAGACGCAAACGTGGTGTGATGACTGAAGGGTAGACTTGACTTGGTCAGGGAGGTCCTGTCCAAGGAGACCTTATGCTACAGACTGGTAACATAATCCAGGGAAGAGGGCAGGGTGGAAAGGCCTAGGGCTCAGGAGCTACAAACTGTCACGTTGTCGTCAGAAGTGACCTGGACTACTCTGGCTCTTACAGTCAAGATGTTTCACATTCACTGCTCCCTAAATGTCAAGATCAATTCCCAGCAAGTAAGATACAATTTAAAGTTTGATTAATTATTTCTTAGATGTTACAAACACAGTATATCAGTGTCTTAATTTCTTTTTTTCTTCGATGTCAAAGTCTAGTCTTATTGATGGTTAAGAAACTTGCTCAAGGTCACAAACCTAATACAAAGTAGAGTCGAATTTTAGCCTGAGGTGTGATTACAAATCACATCAGTCTTTCACTGTACACTGATTCTTTCTCCATCCTTGGCATTCACCTACCCAGTAAGGCATAAACCCGTAATGTTTGAATTTTCTGTGACAACTGGGTTCATGGTGTTGTCTGGACCGTGCTGCAAGCTTCCACATCCCTTTCCATAATACCTGCAGCAGACATGGCATAGGACAGAGTGGGCTGGCAGGCCAACACCTTGCCCCGTCACTCTGTCAGAACCAAGTGTGTGACCTGGACTGAGATGCCTAACATGTGACAGTCCTTCCTTGTGCTTCTGTCCTGTAGGGGCTTTCCAAAGAAGGCTGGCAGGACTGCCAGAATAGCCTCCGACGAGGAGATCCAAGGCACAAAGGATGCTGTCATTCAAGACCTGGAACGGAAACTTCGCTTCAAAGAGGACCTTCTGAACAACGGCCAACCGGTATGCAGAGATTTGGGGCCCAGTTGGGGCCTTCAGAGGGCCCTGTCTTCACTCACTGAAACTTAGGTTCTTAATCTATGTACAAGAAAATATTTCATTCCTTCTGAGTGTCATCATTCTTATTAGTATGAGGGCTTGAATCTAGAGAAAAAGGAGAAAGTGAAGTGGGTCCCTTCTGTGGCTCTTCTCTGCTCCCTACCATTTGTGAAACCACCCTGGGGTAGAAGCAGAGAGGGAGAGAAAGGAGTAGGGGGGCACTTACAAAGGCTGGAAAAGGGGGGACATGGGGAGGGTGGGAGGGCCAGGCTGTCTCTGTCCAGGAGCAGTGGATGGAGATAAAGTACCAGAAGATGACTCTGGGTTCTAAGGCATATATTGCTTCTACACAAAAAATATCTTTTCAAGTTGTTTTGTTTTTTTTTTAATTTCAGAATTTTAAGGGAGTACAAATATTGAGGTTAAGTGTGTCCATCACTGGGATGGTGTACACTGTATTCCCCCACAACTGATGAGCATTTTTAATTTCCAATGAGTATTATTTCCTTATGTGCACACAAGTCTTGATTGCTTTGTTCTAATTTAATAATGAGTATACCTTGATGTTTGTTTTTCCATTCTTGTGATACTTCACTTAGAAGAATGGTCTCCAGCTCCATCCAGATAATGCAAGACATGAGCTCACCATTTTTTATGGTGGAGTAGTGCTCCCTGATGTGTGTACACCACAGTGTGTGAATCCACTTGTGTATTGATGGGCACTGGGGTTGGTTCTGTATCTTTGCAATTGTGAATTGTGCTGTTATGAACATTCAAGTGCAGGTGTCTTTTTCATAAAAACCTTTATTTTCCTTTGGGTATTTACCTAGTTGTCTCAATGCTGCATTAAATGGTAGATTTTAGTTCTTTGACTGCTTTTTGGGTCTTCTACATAAATTCTTTGTAAGAATTTTTCCACCCTTTCTAGAATTCTTACAGTTTCATGCCTTAGTTTTAACTGTTAACCATTTTGAATAAATTTTTGCGAGTGGAGACAGGTGCGGATCCTGTTTCAGTCTTCTACACGTACCTGTCTGGTTGTCCCTGCACCATCTGTTGAACAGGGATTCTTTTCCCCCAGCATGGTGTATTTTTGTCTGCTTTGTCAGATGGGAGTATCTGTTCTTCTGCCAGTACCATGCTGTTTTGGTTACTTTATCTTTACTAGAGAAACTATTGCTGAAGTTCAGTTTTGTTCTACCAGATATTTTACTAGATTCAGTATCCTTAAGAGTAAATGGTGCCCATTCTGTAGTCTCTTACAATCTTCTAGTGTCAGCATCAGAGCAAGGTAACTCAGGAAAAAATTAATTCTAATAATTATATTTTAAAACAGAATTGTGGGGGACATAAGTTGATAGGGTTAAATATATATATATATTACATATATATGATGTTTTCTCTATTGGACTTGACTGTTTCTCAATCAGTTTTTTTGTTTTTTGCTGACTCTTTTTCTACCACATCAGAGTATTTTAAGGGGATAGGAAACGCAAGTCTAGCAAATAAGATCCCATATAAGGAGAAGGCCCTTTGTAGCTTTTTTATGGAATTATCACCAGAAAAATTTGCCTGATTTGTAAGTAGAAAAAAAGGGCCTCTTTGTATAAAATCTCCTCTCAAACACCCTTTTCAGAGTAGAAACCTCTCTGTGTTGATGGTGTTTTCTGGGAACTTTAATTACCAAGCACTGACAAATAAAAAAGTGTGTGAGCAGGCCACATTTGATTGGAAAGGTAGAGAATAGAGGAGGGTATTGAATGCTGATTTTCATTATTAGGACCTCTTAATCTGACCAAGGAAAATTAAAATTCTAATGAGTTTTGAGTTTCACCAAATGTAGAAAATTTTTACAAAGGGAAAATATTTTCTCCCTGAAATAACTGATTGCATATGTAAACGTACACACTCTGGAAGTTTTCCCAGGTTCTGTCAACCAAAGCCTATAAAAGATTAAAATGAATGCTTATGGGAACTTTTTCAAGCCAGGTACAGGCATCCCTCCAGCTTTTTTGGTTTTGGTTGTTTATTTAAATATTCTTTATGGAATAAGATTCTCTTGGTGAAGGTAGAATTTTATAAGCTATTGTTCAGTCATATTGTGTGTATATGTATTTATATTTATCTGTTATATACTTTATATATCTCTTTTATATATAAATATGTAGTATTTATATTTATCTGCTTATCCATGAATAACATTCATAGTAAGTTCCATAGATTCCACATTAGAAAGGACAAGAAAAACAAGGTTTCCCTCTTTACAATCTGGGATTCTCAAATAGCTTTTCCCAAATGTCACATATTACTCTTATTTTTGGCTTCTCTAGACAAGGGCTGTACATCCACATGGCATAGAGATGCAGAAACAAAACTGTCTTAGTAAGAAATGTAGCATTAAAAAAGAATTGTGAAGTACCTTTGTCTCCTAATGGTAGCAGGTGAAATAATAGATCTAAAATTGACATTTCTGCTTAGAAGTGTGAAAATGCTTCTTAAGAGAATAAGTATTTAAAATGCTCTTAGAATATTGAATTTAGTGATTCCTTTTTAAGAGATGGAAGAAAGTAATTTAAGTCCACAGCATGCTGTACTATGGCAGGCCATGCACCAGACACCTGCCTTTTCCTCCTTCCCCTGCCCTTTTGTGTGTGTGTGTGTGTTAAGACATTTATATTCTATACTTAGTAGATTTAACATGTAGCCTTGTAAAATGCACCATAGTTGTGGTCCCACCAATTACCCTCCCTCCACCCTCTCATCTCCCCTTCACTCGCCCCCCCTCCTCTTTCCCCTTCATCTTGGGCTGTAGTTGGGTTATAGCTTTCATATGGAAGTGTGGGTGCTTATAAATTGGTTTCATAGTAGGGCTGAGTACATTGTATACTTTTTCTTCCATTCTTGAGATACTTTGCTAAGAAGAATATGTTCCATATCTATCCATGTAAACATAAAAGAGATAAAGTCTCCATCTTTTTTTAAGGCTGCATAATAGAAATAATGGCCTTTTTTTTTTTTTTAATGAAGTAATTTGAACTTCAAGACTGTCATTTGGCACTTGATGTATTTCACTTCCCAGTTTCAACTGAGATTGGAACCAGCAATT
>CAUYPK010026027.1:0-25369 GCA_963574355.1 Loris lydekkerianus | reverse complement strand
GGGTGAAGGGGCACCCACAGGTGGAGCCGGGTGAAGGGGCACGCACAGGTGAAGCCGGGTGAAGGGGCATCCACAGGTGAAGCCGGGTGAAGGGGCATCCACAGGTGAAGCCGGGTGAAGGGGCATCCACAGGTGAAGACGGGTGAAGGGGCACCCACAGGTGAAGACGGGTGAAGGGGCACCCACAGGTGAAGCCGGGTGAAGGGGCACCCACAGGTGGAGCCGGGTGAAGGGGCACGCACAGGTGGAGCCGGGTGAAGGGGCACCCACAGGTGGAGCCGGGTGAAGGGGCATCCACAGGTGGAGCCGGGTTAAGGGGCATCCACAGGTGAAGACAGGTGAAGGGGCATCCACAGGTGGAGCCTGGCGAAGGGGCATCCACAGGTGAAGCCGGGTAAATGGGCATCCCAGGTGAAGCCAGCTGAAGGGGCATCCACAGGTGAAGACAGGTAAAGACAGGCCTGCACAGGTGAAGGCAGTAAAGGCAGGCGTGCACAGGTGAATCCAGGTAAAGTGTGCACACGTAGAGATAGTTGTTCCAGCCAGCAAGTCTGCCCCCTTCCCTCATCCATGCCAGAGTCTCCCACATTTTTGCCTTTTTTTCCCAGCCTATTTTCCCAGCAGGAGGTCCACATCACTCTTGTTGCTTCATGTATCAAATAGTGGAAAATTTGCTCATTTCTTCATAATTTCATGACAGTTTTCTAATTTAGTCACATAAACCTGATGACATAAATATACCCATCTCCTACATAAAAGTGCCTCCCGTTTTTCCTTCTGTATCTTGACATGGACTTTCACAACTCTCTGTTAATCTCCCGTGAGTTTATTTTCCATGGATTTGTCACAAAGGCCCCGGAGACTTTGAGCATACGTGTCAGGGCTACTAACCAGGAAAGTGGAAGAAGAGTTCGCTTTTCTTGGGATCTTGGATGGTTAAGAGGGCCTGGTCTGAAGCTTTTCCTCCTGCACTGGACCAGAGGACATGGAGAGTAGTGGGCAGCAGGGAGACAGCTGGGCCTAAGGGCTGCAAGTACTTCCCACCGGCCTTCCTGCCCTCCCAGGCCTCCAGCGTAGAAAAGAGACATGACTGTAATCCCAGCACTCTGGGAGGCAAAGGCAGGTGGACTGCCTGAGCTCACAAGTTCAAGACCAGCCTGAGCCAGAGCAAGACCTTGTCTCTAAAAAGTAGCCAGGCATTGTGGCAGGCGCCTATAGGCCCAGCTACTTGGGAGGCTGAGGCATCGCTTGAGCCTAAGAGTTTGAGGCTGCTGTGAGCTGTGACTCCACAGCACTCTACCCAGGGTGACATAGTGAGACTCTGTCTCAAAAAAAAAAAAACAGAAGCATGAGTGACACCCAACCTTGTGGAAGCAGAGCTGGGAGGTGGGGGGAGGTGAACGATGCAGCTAGGGCACATTTTGTGGCTTCTGGGACATTCCTGTGGAGACTCCCTTGCTTACAGCAGTGACTTGAACAAAACACCTTTATTTGGAGATTTCCTCCTCCTGCTCTCTCACTCCTGCTTCCTGGGGTCAACTTTCAAATACCGGAGCCTGCAGGCAAGTCCTGGCTTCAGGAAAACGTTTAAAGAAACCCAAAATAATACAGTAGTCCCCCCTTGTCCACAGCAGATACATTCCAAGTCCCTCAGTGGATGCCCAGAACTGCGGATAGTACTGGATCCTGGATATACTACGTTTTTTCTGACAACCCAGATGGCTACCAATAAGCAGTAGTATTTGCAGTGTGGATATGCTGGACAAAGGGGTGATTCGTGTTCAGGGCGGGACAACAGGATGGCATGAGATTCCATCACATTTCTCAGAAAAGCACACAGTTTTAATTTATTTCTGAAATGTTCCATTTAATACTTTCATTCCTGGGCAGCACCTGTGGCTCAAAGGAGTAGGGTGCTGGCCCCATATCCCGGAGGTGGCAGGTTCAAACCCAGCCCCAGCAAAAAAAAAATATATATATATTTCATTCCACAGGCAACCCCAGGTAACTGAAACCATGAAAAGTGAACCTGTGGATGGGGGGCACTACGTAAAAACGTGTCTTGTGCTCCAATGTGGTGGCGCATACCTATAATCTCAGTACTTTGGGAGGTCAAGGCAAGAAGATCATTTGAGGCCAGCAGTTCAAGAACAGCCTAGGAAAAATTGTGAGACTCCCATCTCTACAAAAAAAATTAGCCTAAAGTGATGATACACTTTGGTAGTCCCAGCTACCCCAGAGGCTGAGGTATAACCAACTCACACACCCTTGGGCTTTGTTTGAAAAGCAAACAAAAGAGCAAAACCTTTAAAATGATCAACAGATAGAATACAGCAGAGCTTTCAGAAATTTTCCTGAAGCCCACCATGACTAAGTGAGGTTTATTTTAATAATGTTAGAATATTCCAATATTAGCAAATCTATTATGAAATATGTCTGATCAAATAAAATTTCTTGGTAAAAGAAAGAATTGTTTGAGAATATTTTAATATTATTCAGTGGTATATAGCAAACCAACCCAGCACTGTATTCAGTATGAAACACTGAATCATTCTCATTTAATTCAAGAATAATAAATATGCACCTGCTAACATTACCACTACTTAACATTTCCCTAAAGTTCTAGTCAATGCATTGAATAAGAAAATTAAATAAGAAATATAAACATTGCAAAAAGAAAGAGAGGAGATATTTATCATTGGGGGAGGCATTATGTTTTTCTCAAAAAATCTGGAACTGAAACTGTAATCTTATAGAACAGTTTAGTAAGGAGTCTGTTTGAAACCAGTAGCTTTTCTACATTTGAACAGCAACCAGTTGGAAATATTAATATGAAGAAAAACAAGCCCGTTTCTGGTATCAACAGAACAAGAGGAAAAACATGCCAAGACAAATATAATGAGAACTTTGCTAAAATTATAAGAAAAAATAAATGATAAACTCTACTGAGGAAAAGAAAATAATGGAGAATGAACAGAGAATTGGTATCGGGGTGAGTAAGAGCAGGGACTGTTAAGCCAAACTGTCTGCTTTCAAATCCCAGCTCTACCACATACTAGCTGGTTGAACACAGGCAAGTTTCCTATCCTTTCTTTTTCTCAATTTCCATACCTAAAGTGGGAATAGAAGCAGGATAGTGTTGCTGAGACAGTGAAAGAACAGACCTATGTAATCTACTCAGAACCACACCTTGCAAAAAGTAGTACTTCTTACTTACTAATTTACTCACATAAGCACTGCTGACCTTACTCTTCTTGAATAGGAGATTTGTTGCTGTAAGGACACAACTCTCCTCAAAGATCATTACATTTAATGTAATCCTAAACAAAATCAAGGCAGGATTTTTTTTTTTTTTTTTTTTTTTTTTTGAGTCAGAGTCTCATATGTCACCCTTATTAGAGTGCTTTGGTGTCACAGCTCACAGCAACCTCAAACTCTTGGGCTTAAGTGATTCTCCTGCCTCGGCCTCCCAAGCAGCTGGGACCACAGGCATCTGCCATAATGCCCGACTATTTTTTGTTATGGTTGTCACTGTTATTTAACAGGCCCTGGCCGCATTCGAACCCACTAGCCCCAGTGCATGTGGCCGACACCCTAACAGGTGCTGAGCTAGGGCAGGATTTTTTTTTTTTTAATTTAACATGCAGTTTATCTGAAAGAATAAATAGGCAAAATGTAGTACAGATATTTATATGTAGAATATATAAAATAATAAGTAAAAAAGACAAACCAATAAAATGGGTGAAAGCCTTAAACAGGTAGCTCACAAAAGTGACTATGGAAATAGCCTGTACAGGTATGCAAAGGTACTCAATTCTGTTAGTCACCAAGGACCAAGTCACCAAGTCAAAATAAGTTGACAAGGAGACAACCTTGAAGTCTAATGGCTAAAATAGAAAAGGCAGATTCATATCAAGTGTTGGACACGACGTGGGGCCATGGGCACACTTGTGCTTTGCTGGGGAGAATGTAAATTGATACAACCTCTTGGTAAAATTGTTTGGCAGTGTCTAGTATGACCCAGAAGCTCTTTTCTGAGAGGCACACTACAGAGGAATGAGTGTATGGGTGCATTAAAAGATACATAGCTTTTATTATGTGGCAAAATAGGAAACCACCTCTTATGAACTGAATATTGATGTCTTCTCCAAATTCATATGTCAAAACCCTTCCCTCTAATGTGATGATATAAGGAGATAGGGTCTTTGGAGGTAATTAGGATTAAATGAGGTCATGAGGGTGGACACCCCACAAATGGGATTAGTGCCCTTATAAGAGTCTAGAGCAACGGTTCTCAACCTGTGGGTCGTGAGCCACAGGAACTGTATTAAAGGGCCATGGCATTAGGAAGGTTGAGAACCACTGGTCTAGAGAGAGATTGCCTCTGGTCTCTTTCATGGGAAGGGAACACAGTGGGAAGGTGCCATTTGTGAACTAGGAACTGAGCCTCCACCAGACACCAAATCTACCACCACTTTGCTCTTGGATTTCCCAACCTCCAAAATTGTAATAAGTATCTGTTGTTTAAACCAGTCTATGGTATTTTGTTATAGCCACCTGAACGTACTAAAACACTTGCCAAAAGTCCAATAACAGTTATAAGAATTAATATGTGTAAATGAATGGAATACTGGTAAGTATTAAAGATGCATGAACTATTGCTCCATGCAAAAGCAAGAATTAATCTCAAATTACCATGTTGAGTGAAAGAAGCATAACACATTATACAGGAAAGAACTATGTAATTCAATTTACATGAAGTTGAGTAATAGGCTGACACACTCTATGGTGTTGGAAGCCGGGACTCGGAAGGAACATGAGGAAAATGTCCAGATGCTGAAATGTTCTGTTTCTTGATCTGTGTCTGCTCACATGGATGTGTTCACTTTGAGAAAATTCATCAAGCTGTGTGCTTATGATTTATTTATTTATTATAAATAGGCTAGATTTCAATAAAAATTGACTTTAAAATAGTAAGAAAACCCTTCAAAAAGAAGACTAATTAAAAAGAACTGCCCTACTCAAAATTAAATATACCAAAAAGCTACAATAATTACCCAAGGCAACGAGCACAGGAATAGATCGATAGAGTAATCAACCAATACGGAAATAAAACCAACCTAACAATTGTCTGCATACTACACACGATGATCTTCCAAGTTTTTAATACACCAGGCTCTCTCTTTCCTCCATATTTTTCCTTTACCAGACCAATCTGGCTCAACTTTTATGTAACAAAGCTGTGAGTTGTTTTTTGTTTGCCATGGACACCTCCCCCCCCCCCCCAAGTTGAAGAGAAGGTAACCTGAGCATGCCCAGATGAACCAAGTGTGCAACCATGGGAGGAACCTAAGTCCTTGGACTGAGAGGTGGGGACTGAATTAAGAAGAGGACCCCATGTGTCAGGATCCAGGAGCCAATCAGATAGAGCTCTGATATCACCCCACCGCAGGATCCAGTCAGATCATGCCGATCATCATGACTTTGTTACAAGATCCAATCAGATCACACCTCATTACCCCATGCTTATGAAACCAGCCCAACCCTAGAATTCTGGGACACACTGACTTGAGAACTATCTCTAATGTGCTGTCTACTTGTACCGAGTAATAAAACCTTCCCTGCTACAACCAACTTGGCTGTGTCTATCAACTTGATATCTACCAAGTAAATGAACCCCTCTGCTAGGAAGGTAATATCATCATCCTTCTTTGACAATCTATTTGTTATTTTACGCCAAAGCTAAAATATGATCTGTGTGCTGAGTGCTTTGAAGGGTCTTGCCCATCGCTAAATTTTAGCTTTCTCCTGCTCTCCTTGATCTGTAGCACATACACAGAGCCCAGCACTTGGTATATGCTCAGTATGCTTTTAGCAAATGAAGGAGGAAAGGGGAGGAAGGGCAGGAGGGAGAGAGGAATGGAGGGAAGGAGATCTGGAAGGGAACTTGGTCTATTATAAATGTGCTTTTAAAAATGTATAAAAAAGAGGACTATTCAATAAATAATGTAGCACAGGCTTAGCATTATTTGAAAAAATGCAGCTAAATTGCTAACCCACTTTTCATAGCAAAATGAATTTCAGATGAATTAAAGATTTAACCATTAAATGGAAAATAAATTATTAAAGAAAGGCCACAGATGATAATTTTCAATTCTTGGGGTGGAGAAGGCTGGAAGGCCTTTGTAAATATGTCACATATCCCGCAGGAAAAGATGAAGTCCATGTGAATTAGGACCTGAAATAAAACAACCACCAAAAAAATGAAATCAAGCACATTAAGGGTGTAAGAGCATCTGTCGAACGTATTTAAAGCTATAAACTCTTAAATGAAAACCTAGGAGAAAATCTTTTTTGTCATTGAGTTAGGCAAAGAGTCCTTAGTCATGACAACACAAGCATGATTCTTAAAAGAAAAAAGTTGATAAATTAGGCTGCGCCAAAGCTTAAAGCTTTTCCTCTTTGAAAGACATCTCGTGAAGAATGAAAAGACTGGGAGAAAATACTTACAAATCGCATATCCTGACAAAGAACTTGTATCTAGAATACTCAAAAGCTCTCAAAACTCACTAGGAAAACAAACAGCCAGCCAATTTAACATATGAACAAAAGATTGGAACAGCCGCTTCACCAAAAATATAAGGACGGCAAATAATCCCACAGAAAGATGGTCCACACCGGCTGTTCTTAGGGAAACGTAAATGGAGACAGCACACCTGTTAGAATGGCTGCTGGAGAAAGTCCTGGCAAAGACGCAGAGCAGCTAGAACCCTCACACGTGGCTGGTGGAAATGTAGCAGGGCACAGACATGCTGGAAAACAGTTTAGCAGTTCCTCCTGAGAGAAGACACATACTTAATAACCTAGGTATTTACCCAAAAGGAATGAAAAACTTCTATTCACACTAAAATGTGTTTGAATGTTTATTGGAGTTTTATTCGTAATTACCAAAACCTGGAAACAACCCAAATAAATGTCCTTCGGTTGGTGACTGGATAAACAAACCGGCGTATCCATAAACGTGGAGTGCTGCTCAGCAACCAGAAGGAACAAGTCTGGATGGAGGCAATGGCACCCTGAATTTCAAACACGTGTGAAGAGGTAGAGGCCTCATGCAAGGCCACGTACTGCAGCATTCCTCTCCAGATACTCTGGAAAAGGCAAAGCCTCGGAAAGGAGACGTGATCATTGGCTGTCAGGGGTTGGAGTGGTAAGAGACTGCAAAGGAGCCCCAATCGGGAGGAAATTTGGGGGTCATGGGACTGCTGTTTATCTTGATCGCACAGTGATTCCATGACTATGCCTTTACCCAAACTCATAAACTCGTGCAACAAAAAGAAGGACTTTAAGTGCGTGTAAACTGGAAAACAGATTATAAAAACAAAACTTACCAAACTATTGAAAGATGTCAATGAGTCTTTTGGAAACAAACAATTGACGAGAAAACATATCCAAAATATCTTTACTCACTCATAATCACAGATGATGAAATAAAATCAAAACTATTTACTTTCTTTTTTCCCAGAGGAACACAAAGACATATATATACAACCCATCTTCTAGGATGTGAGAAATGGGGGATTCCCGCAGGACTGGTGACAGCCATGTGTGTCCAAGTATAAAATCAAAGAACCCAACTGCCAGCAACTTATTCTAAGGACAATCACCACTTCTCTGCAGAAACACTTGTGCTCTAAGATGATGACTCTAACCTTGGTTTATAACTACCCCAAATTGGAAAGCACTTTGGATCACTACATTGAGATGTCATCTTGACTGAGTCAAGGGCTACATAGCTGGTAAAGCATCATTTCTGGACAGGTCTATGAGGGTGTTTGAACGAATGCACTTAAGGAAGGGAGATCTGACCTCACCCAGTGTGAGCGGGCACCACCCACTCTGCTCTTAGATGGCCTCACCCACAAAACATCTACTTAATTTACCAAGAGAAATTTCCCAGGTGGGGGCTTCCATCAACAGTGTCTGGGGAAATATCTCAACCTGGTGCAAATGGAAAAGACTTGTTCTTTTCCTTGGAGGCTAAAGACAAGAATGTCACGCTATGCAGGCACAACCCAACCCCTGTTAATAAAAACCGATGTAGATATTAGACATTTCACCCTCCGTAGTAGGTGTCTCAACCTGTTGCCATTGAGTTTTTTGGAAATAACGTTAGAAATTTCCAAGTTGTCCTTGAATTGTCTAACCATAGACATTAGCAGATGTCTCCCTTCTACCATGTAGAATACTTTGACTTAATTTTCTTCAGATATGGGGGGATACCTGCCTGTTTTTTCCAAGTGTTTATTGATTGCTGTTACTATTTGATTAGAATGTATTAAATTAAAAAACCTGACTTAAAAAAAAAAAGAGTGTCTGGTGGTTGACACCTTGCACCTCAGGCGTGCACACACACCTCCATTGCAGTCACTGCCGATTTGTTTTGTTTCCTTCCTGTCTTATTTCACCCCCTGTCCACCCTGAAGCCCTGGGGACACCCAGCTCTGTATGTGCCTGGCCTCTTCCTTCTCTCACCCTAGTGCTCCCAGGGGGCCTTATCCCTGCCCACGTCTGCTCTGCTGAGTACCCCCCTTGGAAAAAGAACTCACAGAGCCTGCTCTTCCTCTAGGGTCCCACTGGGGGAAGGGGGACATATCTGTCTACTAGGTGCTCTAGACTCTAAGTGCCCCCAGGGGCATCCTGGGCCTTCTTCCTCTACCCAGTCCTCAAAGGAGTCCTTCAGAGTCTTTTGCCTGCCCAGGGCCCAGCATTTCTGTCCATCCTGCCCCTCATCATCGGCTGCTAATTTTGAGTCTCCTTCAGCCCCTAGCCCCTGCCTCACTAAGGCTTGGTCAAGCCCCAGATCACACCTGCTTTAGCTCCTGGCTGGATTCCGTCCCCCCTGGGTCAGATCTAGACCCCTCCTCTGGGTGAACCTCCCAGAACTGGGAGGTTTCTGCCTTCTCAGGTCCGCCCTTCCTCATCCTCTTTCAAGGTGGGCATGCACTACCACCCCCTTCAGAGAAGCTTCCAGCCTGCTCTGGCCACATGGGTTCCACGCTCTTTGGCACTCATACCTCTTGGGCAGGGCTGTAAATCCCGGGATGGGGTTTTCTGAGCCCAGATCGCATGCTCTTCATATTTGCGGACTGGAGTCGGTCAATGTTGGCTCTTGAGTTAGGCTTCCAGATCAATCTAGTATAAGAAACTCTGGTGGAGCTGCTTCTAGGGACTCCCCAGCACGCCCAGCAGCGTGGAGTTCCCAGGGCAAGCTACACGCACATCCCAGCCGCGGCTCTCAGAACCAGACACGGAAAGGAGGCGTGGGTCTCATGGGTCGCCAGCTTCCCCCACAAAGAAGGCAGCACTGAACCTGTGTGCCGACAGCACGAGGTGGTGCCAAAGCAGGACAGACTACTGACGATGTGTGCAAGGGTCACGGTAGATCACATGAAAAGCCCCTTCAGAAGCACAATGGTGGGATATTTTCAGATCTGTATATTCAGTTTTTGTCCCTGACTTCTTTGGAGGCAATATGAGATTTCTTTCTATGTAAATGATTGATAAAGGGATGAATCTGCTCTATGGCCACTGTCTGCCAGGCATAGGGAGCCACTTGGTAAGTTTCCGACTTTTAAAAAGACTTTCTTTCCCTTCCTGGGTCAGAATTAAGGAAATTTATTCTAGATGGAATAAGTAACATGGAAGTCAAGAGAAAATTGCAAATGGCAAACTATGTGTCTTTTTTTGAGGAGAGACTGGAGGTCCCCTCCCATTCACAGCCTCCTGGGCATGGGGGCTTCCTAAAGTCTCTAATTCCTTGTAAGAATCCATTCTGAGGCCAAACACAATGTATAACAATGGGACCGTTTCTCTGGGGGTTTAACTTTTGTTGCTTTAGAGAGCAGAAAGTATAGTACTTAAACACAGGCTTTGGATCAGGCTTTGCCACTTTTTAAGAAAGCAGGGTGCCGTCCGACTGCACGCCATCTCCCCTCCCCGCCCCAGGGCTGGGCTTGGGGACCTAAGAGCAGAGGCCATTTCTGGGGAGTCCCAGAACCCTAGGCGGCTTCATTTCTTTCTAGGCCTGGCCACAGCCCCACCTCTCCCTCAGGGTCTGTCTCCCCAGGACGTTGTCACTACCCCCCTCACCCCCAAGGGTAGGCCCCTGCCCCGAGGCTGCTGTCACAGTAGAACAGGGCCAGCGCTGTACCCAGGATCAGGGGATCGGAGACGGGGACACCCCAGGCTCAGTGGCCAGGCAGTCCTAATGCACCAGTGTCTTCCCTGCTTGAACTGTTTGCAAACCACTGTCAAATGCTGTCCCCTGTGCCTGCGCCCATCCATCATGGGTGGCCCGCCTCAGGTCTCTCTGCCCCTACCTCTTCCTGTGTCACAGATTGGGAGGTAGCATGAGAGGGCACCCCCCCCCCCAAGTCTCCTTCCTTGTCTCACTACTTTATCCCAGCATCCACCAGATGTTCCACAGGAAAGTGCAACTGTCAGAAATATCACAGGACTGCAGAGGAGATGCTATATCAGGCCTTTTCATTTTAATTCTCCTTTAATTCTTATAATTATACTACCATTTATTATGATGATAGTATGCCTGGTTATATAGTATATACAATCATATATGTAGTGTATATTATGATAGATAGATATTATGTAAGATTGACTAACAGATAAATCATTAATTGTTTAAAACAATGGCATAATAGGTTAACAAATTTTTGTCAAGACAGATTCTAGAAATAATCAAAAAGCACGAGCACGTCTCATGAGGAAAACCACCTCTCCCTTGCCAGCCAGTGTCCCTGTAACCAGAATTTCTCTCTGTGTTGGTCCCTGATCTCAGGAGGGGGGCGGGTTTTGAAGAATGAAACCTGGACCATGAAAATAAGCAAAGGGATGTAGTTTATTGTAAGATAAGGAGATAGATGAGAGAAAGAAGGGGGACAGAGCCTCTGGCTAAAGAGGGGGACTCAAGTAGGTAACTGTCTGGGGGGATCTTTATTTATTTTTTTAAGTATGGGGTCTCACTATTGCTCAGGCTGGTATTGCCTGAGCTCCAGCAATCCATCCGCCTCACCTCCCGGAGTGCTAAGATCACAGGTGTGAGTACACTGCTTTTCCTACCCTGCTGGCAGGGGGGGTTTGGTGAATGTAAGTTCAGAATAGGTACGGCACCCGTACCTCACTGGCCACATATATCCAGACTGGTGGGTTCAAACCCAGCCCAAGCCCGCTAAAACAATGACAACTCTAACACAAAAAAATAGCAGGGCGTTGCGGTGGGCGCCTATAGTCCCAGCTACTTGGGAGGCTGAGGCAAGAGGGTCACTTAAGCCTAAGAGTTTGAGGTTGCTGTGAGCTGTGACAATACAGCCCTCTACCAACGGTGACATAGTGAAACTCTGTCTCAAAAAGAAATTAGAAGAATAGGTCATAATTAGCAGGTCATAATTTCTGTACTGCAGGCAGAAATTAATCCTAAAGTTAGTGAAGGAGTGTTGTCCTCTGGGTCATTCCCCAGGCGAAGCATTAGGGTGAGTGCTCCTTATTCCAGGAGGAACTACCCAGATGAGATGCCAATCAGGCTGATTTTTTTTTTTTTTTTTTTTTTTTTGCAGTTTTTGGCCAGAGCTGGGTCTGAACCCACCACCTCCGGCATATGGGGCTACTCCTTTGAGCCAGTGGTGCTGTCCCAGGCTGATTTTTTTTCCTTGCTGGAGACTAGAGAATGTGACCTGGAAAGGGCCTGTTTGTGCCTATAGATGGAGTCTGTGATGAAACTGATTACTGAGGTTCCCTAGGCCTTAAAAATGGGAGATCCCTGTCTCAACCCCAACCCCCACCTGGTTTGATTCCAGACATATTTCTGAGTGGGGGTTGGGTATGAGCCCCAGTTTGGGAGCAGAAAGGTGAAGGGGGGGGGGGGGGAGAGGCTGAGCCCAGCTTCCCTCATTCCAGAATTTCTCCAATTGAAATAAATCATGTACAATCCTAGTTGATGTTAAATGTGCCACTGCAACTTTTTTGGACCTTAAAACTACCCCAGCTGCACACTCTCAACAAAACAAGCACAAGGTTACGCTGTCCTCACATACGTGGCAGGACAGGGCCATGGAAGAGTCTGTTTCAAATGTCTGGGACACTGAGGGTGGGAACCCTGAGGGAGGCTGGCTGGCCTGGGGGGCAGCTGTGGTGAGCTGGCACATGGGGTCCTGGTCCTTTCTGTGAGGCCTGCACTGCGGTTTGCACCGGCTCTTTGACGCTGGGGGCTTAGCTGGGCATGCAGAACCCCAGATTCTTTGTTGGACAAATAGGGATGTTGAGAGTATGTATTTCACTGGGTTTTGAGAAATGAGTGTAACTGAAATCTTGTACAGAACCTACCTTGACATAAATACTCAGCAAAATCTCTTGCTGTTGTCAAGACGCCTGGGAGGATCAAAGATATTTAATCTGGAAACGGAAGGCTGGAGGTGGCAGTGGGGCTGCCATAGAATCACTGTGGAAAAGGCCCACCCTAGGAGATTGGTGTGAACTTCGCACCACTCTACTGGCAAAAGGAGCGTCTGGGAGCATTAAGGTGGTGATTTGGGCTCAAGACAGAGACCTTTCAACAGCACAAGGTCCACGGCCCCAACTGTGTGGCATTCCAAGTACACTCTAAAATTCAAGAATTTCTAGTGGCATGTATGAAGGTGTAAAAATACTAAGACTGATTTTAAAGGAAGTTTCAGAAATCTCAGAACAAGAGTAAAATCTCCCTCCACTTCGTGCCCATGTGAATCTCCTATCTGCCCTGCCCAGACGTCCTGGCGTACTGAGGGAGCCACTGTGCTGTTTTCTGGTCACCTCCATATCAATGGCCCATTTCAACCAAAATTCTACCTGAAAGACGGCACCTTTACCATGGCCACTGTTGTAGCAGAAGATCGTTTTACTATTTACTGGACAAAAGACCACAAGCCAGTGGTGGTGCCTCTGTGGAGAGATTTCCTGTGAGCCACCTGGGCACACCCCTGGGGAGCTGGCGTCCGGCTCAGGCAGGAACACTCTGGGCTGTCTCACGTGGAATGCACATGGCCGCAGGAAGTGTCCTGGGAGCAGTGAAACGTGACCAGCGAGAAGACCACAGCACTGGCAGCAGAGCTCTCCCAAACCCTATGAGGTGGGTGCTGGAGAACAGAAAAGGGGTTCAGCTTAGCCCTCGGAACACTCAGCTGCCAAACCCACCTTGACTAGTGGTGATTAAAGCTCTTATTAAGCAAGGCTTCTACAGGCCCTTAAAGATTAATTGGCCCAGTAATAACTTAATTATGGAAGGCACATTACAAAGAATTATGACCAGAGTCTTTCCCGTAATGACTCGTCCTCAGCTTCTCTCTGTGTTTATTTCCTAAGTGCCTTGAAACGTGAATGCAGCTGCTGAGCGTTTACAGAAAGTGTGTTATCGGGCCAAGAGATGACCATATTTTGCTGTTATAAAGGGCATGAAGGAAAGAAAAAGAAAATTAGGCCTCAATAAAGACAGGATAAAGATGCAAAGACAGCTATGGAATATGAAATAAATAATTTTAATAACAACTAAATATAGATTACTTTCATACTGAAAAAAACATTTTTTGTTTTATTTTCGATTCTATAAAAATGAGAGCTCAGATAGCTTCATACGTGTCCATGGGGATGAATTTGGTTGTCACATGTGTTCTTAATAATAGCAAATTAAACTGCAATTGTGGCTAAAAAATGAAAGCAGCTGACTGGCTTTGTCTAAGAGAATGGATATTCCCTCTCTGGAGCAGGGTCCTGTTGTGTGGCACGGGGGTGGGGTGGGATGCCATGTGGGCATCCAACAGTGGTGACCTGAGGTCAGGACTAAAATGCGGTTCCATGTGGAGATCTGACTTGCTTCCAAAGACTTCATTTCAGCACTCCAGTGACCTTATTTTTAACGTGACCTCTCTCTGTGTCTTGGGATTAATAACTGCTAAGAGCTGTGAAACAATCTGCAAAGCAAATTGTGGAAAAGTGCTGGTGATAATTAGAGGAGGAAGGCTGGGAGCTAATTGGATTGCAGTGGCTTGACAGGTAGGCCCCACGATGGCCCATTAAAGCTGAGGGCTTTATCATACAAGTTCTAACACATGGGTAGAGAAGCACAATGTTGACTGGACTGCACAAAGGGACCCCCCCACCCCTGGGCCAGACTGCCCGTGGGGCAGCTGTTTGTTGGTCCAGTCCTCAAGGGTTCTGCTGTGCTTGCTATAGTACAGATTCCCATCCTACACCCACGAAGGAGGACAACAGGGCTACCCACAGGCAACGAGGCTGGTTCTAGATCAGAGTGGAGAATGCTGCAGGCCAGCTGGAGCATCGCCTTCCAGAGAAGAGACAGGAGAGGTGCAGGAGGCAGCCAGAAGAGGCCTGTATCAGCCAGTGTGGGCTGAGTTATGCTGGGTGACAAACATCTCCCGATTCCAGGTGGCTTAACATAACAAGGGTTTATTTCTTCCTCACCACTTGGGGCCAGGGTGACTCTCCAGAACAGTCATCCTCCCCGTGCCTCCAAAATTGTCACAGCATAGCAAAGGACGAGGCAACTAGAATCACACACCAGCCATTCTCTGATGCCTCCACCTGGAAGTGACCCACTCCACTTCTGCTCAGCCTCATTTGAAAAGTCATTTTTCTTCCCTGTTCAGGAAGGGAAGGAGAAGCAGATGTAGGATTAACTGGCCTCAGTAATGCTGACAGTGAGACCATTATCTTATGTAGAAATGCAGGGATTAGCCGGGCGTTGTGGCGGGCGCCTGTAGTCGCAGCTGCTCCAGAGGCTGAGGCAAGAGAATCACCTAAGCCCAGGAGTTGGAGGTTGCTGTGAGCTGTGACACTACAGCACTCTACCGAGGATGATAAAGTGAGACTCTGTCTCTAAAAAAAAGAGAAAAAGTAATGCAGGGTCAACTTTTCTAGGGACTGACACAGATTCGTGGCTCCCACCATTGGAGGGTGTTTGCTGACAGGTAATCCCCTGTCCACGAGAGCACAAAATCAGCAGTCCTCCTAGACAAATAAGAGGAAGAATATTAAAACTACACATACTCGGGTGGCGCCTGTGGCTCAAAGGAGTAGGGCGCCGGCCCCATATGCCAGAGGTGGCAGGTTCAAACCTGGCCCCAGCCAAAAACTGCAAAACAAAAAAAAACAAACAAAAAAATTTATACATATTCCTAAAATGCTAGCATTCATGCCCATGTTGTTGAAAAGCTTGAGCTTTAAGTCAAAGAGACCTGAATTTAAGCCCTGCTCATTATCCACTAGTGTATGACATGGGACAAGTAATTGAATCTTTTTTTTTTTTTTTTTTTTTTTGAGACAGAGTCCCTGGGTAGAGTGCAGTGGCGTCATCATAGCTCACAGCAACCTCAAACACTTGGGGCTCAAGTGATCCTCCTGCCTCAGCCTCCCGAGTAGTTGGTACTACAGTCACCCACCACAACGTCTAGCTGGTTTTTAGAGACTGGGTCTCATGCTTGCTGAGGCTGGTCTCCAACTCCTGAGCTCAAGTGAGCCTCCTGCCTTGACCTTCCAGAGTGCTAGGATTACAAGCAAGAGCCACCACGCCTGGCCATGACTGAATCTTCTAGTTCTCTGTTTTCTTATTTCTGAAATGGGGATCATGGATCATAATGATTAATATGTCACCAGGTTGTGTTGAGAACTAAATCGGATAAACAGGCAACATGTTTACAACTGCAGAGGCTCACTTCCTGTATCTGTGGCTTATGTTCTGATTTTCACATTATTCCAAATGTTTTCATCATTATTAAATCTGTTGTGGTGATTCATGATCAGTGTTCTTTGACGTTACTGTTGTGATTGTTTTGGGGTGCCAAGCACCATGTCCATATGTGACAGCAAACTTCATCAATACATGTTGTGTGTTCTGACCACTCCACTGACCAGCTGTTTCCCCATCTCTCTCCCTCTCCTTGAGCCTCCCCATTCCCTGAGACACAATAATATTGAAATTAGGCCAATGAATAACTCTACAATGGCCTCTAAGTGTTCAAGTGAAAGGAAGAGTCACGTGAATGTAAAGGAAAAGCTCTTAGAGGAAATTAAAAGTGCTACTTCAGTGAACACATGCATGAAAAGAAAACAAAAACAGCTTTGTTGCTGGTGCGGAGAAAGTTAGAACAGTCTGGACCGAAGGTCAAATCAGCCACAACGTTCCCTTAAGCCAAAGCCTAATCTGGAGCAAGGCCCTAACTCTCTCCAATTCTATGAAGACTTAGGTAAGGAAGCTGTAGGAGGAAATCTGGAGCCAGCAGAAGCTGGTTCAGAAGATTTAAGGAATGAAGCCACCTCCGGAACGCAGAAGAGCAAAGTGAAGCTGCAAGAGCTGACATAGAAGCTGCAGCTAGTTATCCAGATTTAGCTGAGATCGTTGATGGAGGTGGTGGCTATGTGAAACAATAGATTTTCAATGTAGATGAAAAACAGCCTTTTCCTAGAAGATGATGCCATCTAAACTTTCATAGGTAGGGATAAGTTAATGCCTGGCTTCAAAGCTGACTCTCTTGTTAGGGACTAATGCAGCTGGTGACTTTAAGTTGAAGGCAATGATCATTTATCATTCCCAAAATACTAGCACCCTTCAGAACTATGCTAAATCTACTCTGTGTTCTAGAAAAGCAACAACCAAGCCTGGATGATTGCACATCTTTTTTGCAGCATGGTTCATTGAAAATTTTAAGCCCGCCATTGAGACCTACTACACAGAAACAAAGATTCTTTCCAAAACATTACTGCTCACTGACAATGTACCTGTCTCCCAAGAACTCTGATGGAGATGTACAAGATTAATGTTGTTTTCTTGCCTGATAACACAGCATCCATTCTGCAGCTCATGGCCCATGGATTAAGGACTAATTTTGACTTTTAGGTCTTATTACAATATCTAAGAAATACATTTAAAGCTGTCATAGGTAGCGATTCCTCTGACGGATCTGGGGAAGTCCACTGAAAGCTTTGTGGAAAGGATTCACCATTCTAGATGCCATTAAGAACATTCATGATTCATGGAAGGAGGCCAAAATAACAATCACGAGTTTGGAAGATGGTGATCCCAACCCTCGAAGATGAGTATGAGGGGACCAAGACTTCAGTGGAGGAAGTAACCGCAGATATGGTAGAAATAGCAAGAGAACTAGAAGTATTAAATAGAAGTTGAGTGTGAAGATGGGGCGGAAGAGCTGCACTCTCATGATCAGACTTGAATGGATGAGCCATTGTTTCTTTTCTTTTCTTTCTTTTTTTTTTTTTTTTAGACAGAGTCTCACTATGTCTCTCTTGGTAGAGTGCTGTGACATCACAGCTCACAGCAACCTCAAACTCTTGGGCTTAAGCGATTCTGTTGCCTCAGCCTCCCGAGTAGCTGGGACTACAGGCGCCCACCACAATGCCCAGCTATGTTTTTGTTGCAGTTGTTTAGCTGGCCCAGGCCTCATTTGAACTCACCACCCTCGGTGTATGTGGCTGGCGCCATAACCACTGTGCTACAAGCGCTGAGGGAGCAAAGAAAATGGTTTCTGGGGATGGAATCTACTCCTGATGAAGATGTTGTGGACATTGTTAAAATAACAACAAAGGGTCTAGACAATTACATATACCGAGTTGATAAAGCAATGGCAGAATTTGAGAGAATTGACTCCAATTTTAAAAGAAATTTTACCACGGGCAAAATGCTATAAAACAGTATTTCATGCTACAGAGAAATCTTCACAAAAAGAGAAGTCAATGGATGCAACAAACTTCATCACTGTCTTATTTTAAGAAATTGCTGGCTCGGCACCTGTCGCTCAAGCGGCTAAGGCACCAGCCACATACACCAGAGCCGGCGAGTTCGAATCCAGCCCAGGCCTTCCAAACAACAATGACAACTACAACCAAAAAATAGCCGGGCGTTGTGGTGGGCGCCTGTAGTCCCAGCTACTTGGGAGGCTGAGGCAGGAGAATTGCTTGAGCCCAGGAGTTGGAGGTTGCTGTGAGCTGTGATGCCACAGCACTCTACCCAGGGAGACAGCTTGAGGCTCTGTCTCAAAAAAAAAAAAAAAAAAAAAGAAAGAAAGAAAAGAAAAGAAATTGCTGCAGCCACCCCAGCCGTATTGACCATCTCCCTGATCAGTCAGCAGCTGTCAACATTGGAGCAAGATCCTCCACCCACACCTGAAGGCTCAGATGGTCATTAGCATTTTTTAGCAAGAAAGTAGTTTCTAATTAAGGTATGTCCATTTTTCAGACAGAATATCGCTGTTCGTTTATTAGACTACAGAATAGTGTAAACATAACATTTATGTCACAAAATCCAAAATAATTGTGTGACACACTTTATTGCAATATTTGCCATCTTATAGTGGTCTGGACCTGAACCCAAAGAAGTAAATTCATATATTATTAATGCAGGAACATGGCTCTAATATGTCATAAATTGAAAAATGACTAGTTTGAAAATATATTTGCTATGGTATACTTAATGCACAGCTTCACATGCACATATATTAAACACATGCATAAATTCATAAAGACTCACCTGTGAAAATATACGCTCAAAGGTTAACATGTATTTCTTAATATTGGGAATTACAGGTGAGTCTTCACAAATCATGTTTTGTGCTTTTAAAATCATAACGTTATTGCACAAATGGTAAAATAAAAATTCAAACATTATAAAATATATAGCCAATGAAAAAGTATTTCTCCCATTCTGCCCTCCAGTCTCACTTATTAGAGGTAATGGTTTCTCTGCATCATTTTAGAAATTCCATCTTGTAGCCATATTTTCAAATGATTGATTCACCAATTAGCCAAAAAGTTGAAGTTTAATTATTCTCTAAGTAAAAAACATAATGATCTAAAATAATATTCTACCCAGGATGAATTCTTAATGTATTACATAGACCTAATCTGTTTCTCATTAAAATTATGGATTAAAATTTAATCTTCACATTTCTAGAAAGAAGAAAGTCTTTGTATTCTTATTAGTTTACCTAGTTGAAAGGTTTATATTTAGCTTTGAAAGAGAAATCTTATTTAATGCAGAATTCAGGATTATATATTATGTCATGAGATCACTTTTTAAATCTTTATTAAAGGATTTTAAAGAAAGGAAAAAATGTCATAAAGCTTCTGGCCAGTTCTCCAGCACTTTCAGACCTGCCCTGTAGATTCAAAATACTTCCATTTTAGCAGAATTTGCAGTTAAGGCCTGAAGCCACGTGCGTGGAAAGCAAATAAATTGACGTATTAGATTTTTTGGAAGTTTATTGTGAGTTATTGTGAGTTCATTTCTACGATCCAAATGTGTTATTCATAGATGCAACCAAGGGGAAAAATTTAAATAGAATTCGACACTAAAGCAATCAACAAACAAAGCAGCCCTATGAAAAATGATGTTTAGGAGGAAGTTTCCCAAGAAGAGGTAAGTCCATTCTCTAGTGGAGCCTCTCTCCTGGTTTCAAAGAATTAAGGCATCAAGGTGGAGGGTGGTGGCTCACCCCTGTATTCCTAACACTCTGGGAGCCTGAGGCAGAAAGATCACTGAGCTCAGGTGTTTGAGACCAGCCTGAGCAAGAGAGAGAGACCCCCATCTCTACTAAAAAAAGAAGTATTCACCAGATGTCATAGCCAGTGCCTGTAGTCCCAGCTACTTGGGAGGCTGAGGCAGGAGGATCACTTGAGCCCAGTAGTTTGAGGTATGTGAGCTGTGATGACACCACGGCACTCTAGCCTGGCCAACAGAGTGAGACTATCTAAAAAAATAATAATAAATAAATAAATTTTAAAAAAGATTAAGTCTCAAGATTGGCTACCTTTTCCATGGAATGTGATGGGTCCTGGGGCCAAGAGAGGCTCCAGGTTCTCAGGAATGAGGTTTTTAGCATTTAGGATGTGAGAGGTTAGAAGTGTGGTGAAAGGGGTGGGGCTTCACCAGGGCAGTGTACCCTGAAACCCACACCTGGGCTTCAAGGTTTGGGCTAATGCTTCCCGTAACCCCCTTTTCGCTCCTTAGCACTTTCTAAATGATCTGAAATCTCCCTCTGGCCTCCCCTTCCCTGGGGATCCCGCCCACCTGGTCTGCCTTCTCCTCTTCCCCATCTCTGGATCTAGAAAACCAAAAGAACTGGACCTGGGTTCAAACTGTGCGCCACTCTGGGTCACAGTGGGGTGGTTTCCTATAAAGGTAAACACACCTTTTCCAGGTGCTCTCGCCAGTCCACTCTGGGAACCCACCCAGGAGGAAAGAAATCACACCTCCACAAAAGACTCGTGCATGAATTTTTATAACAGCTCCGTCCGTATTAGCCCCAAACCGGAAACAACCCAGCAGTCCATCATCAGGTGAAGCAAAGTATGGTGCATCTGTGCCACGGAGACAGCTCAGCAGTGCAAAGGAACAGCCGTGGAGACACGCACCTCAGAACAGAGATGCTCGGTGAAACCCAGACACCCCCAAATGTATGTGCTGTGTGATTCTGTTCACACAAAAGTCTAGAAAATACAAGCAAAACCTGTAGTGACAGACAGCAGATGGGCAGTTGCCTGGGGAAGTGAGGAGCTTGTGGGTGATGGGTGTGTTCATCTCCTGATGGTGGTGACGGTTTCAGAAGTGTCCACTAACTCAGGATGATTTTTGCCCCTCAGAGACCACCTGATAATGTTTGGAGACATTTCTGTCATTGCATCTGTGACATCTGGTGGGAAGAGCCCAGGGCTGCTGCTGAACACCCTGCAGGTCACAGGCAGCCCAGCCCCCAGGACAAAGAACTACCTGGCTGCAGATGCCAGAAGAGCTGAGGTCGGAGAACCGACTGTATATGGAAACGTCAAAATGTAGGAAATTGTGCACTTTAAATACAGGCAGTTTAGGTCAATTATATATGAATAAAGTGGTAAAATAATGAAATCTCAGCCCTGCCAATCTCCGGCTGCATAATAATGGATAATTCACTCCATCTCTCTGACCCTATTTCTGCTCTGAAAATATGAAAGTGACGACATTCGTTTCCCAGACCTGTTCAGTGTTAAGGGAAATCCAGGCCACAGCCTCGCCTCCTGTGCACACCTGGCTGTTCCTTCTCAGGCTGCTGGCACTGACTCCAGCTGTCAAGTGGAGAACTTGCTAGGAAACATCAGACAGACATTGGAAGTCACTCTCACTGTGGGTAACAGGGACCTGCAGGTGACCTTGAGGCCTGGCTTTCTGCCTGACCCCAGTAGGAAATATGACTCTGATATGATTTATTTAAAAATACCCATAATTCATACATTACTTTTCTCCCCAAGGTTATCATTCACTGGGTGTCAGCCACAAAAACACTCAAGAATATTGAAGAGACTTGAGGTTCTTAAATCAAAGCCCACCTCTCCTGGGCCACCCAGAGGTTGGGCTCTGTGCCTATCAAAGCCATCACGAGGATTACCGGTGGTACACATCTGAGATTTAGCTTGAGACCCGGTAATCTCGGCATTATCCCCTCTGGGCGTGGTGCCCCCCACTCTGGTGCAGTTGCTCCTTGAGGAAGATGAACAGGAGGGCAGCTTAGGAGCCCGACTCGCAATCCTCAATCAGCTCTTTGTTCCCTTGCCCCAGAGTAAGAGAGAGCCACTCTGGCAGCCGGAACACAAACACCTTTGTGTCTGCATATTTGCAGGACCTTGTGAAACCAGCAGTTAGGAAAGCTGGGTTCACCTAGGCTGGCACCAGCCTGGGGCCTCTTCCAACCCCCCTGGGTTCCAGGGTCTTCCAGGAGTTGTCCTCACAGAGAGAAAAGGGATGGCCAGGCAGCCTAAGGCTGTGCAGATTCTGGTCGCACACGGTCAATCACTTTTCCCCAAAAGATGGTGGCAGTGCCTGGCCAGTCTCAAAGACAGCAGGGGAGGGAGTGGATTCCAGAGAACTGTAGGAGACCTCCCGGACTGTGATCCTCTGAGAACACAGGGCTGTTTCAGGTCCATTAGGGTGAGCAGAGAAGGTCTCACTTCTGCACATGCCCTGGAATTACCGGGGACGATTCCCTGTCTATAGTCTACCAGGCTTCTTCAAACTTTTTAAACAGGGGGCCAATTCACTGTTCCTCAGACCGTTGGAGGGCCGGACTATAGTTTAAAAAAAATAAACTATGAACAAATTCCTATGCACACTGCACGTATCTTATTTTGAAGTAAAAAAACAAAATGGGAACAAATACAATCACACCGCCGCATGTGGCCCACGGGCTGTAGTTTGAGGACCCCCTAGAAACCGTAGGTGCCTCAGAATGGCTAGAAGGGTGTCAGCCTGGCCCCACACCATGTGTTTGCCTAGAGCTTAGAACATTCCACGGCTTGTGCCAGTGCTGGGGAGACCCAGACATGCCCAGATCATCCTGTCTTTGCCAATGCTGTTCCCTCTGCTAAGAATGCTGCTCCCACTTTTTCCCGGGCAGTGCCAACCCTGGAAAGCCTCAGGGCTCATACGAGACCGAGTCCCTGCAGGCAGAGTTCCATGGAGCTGGAGGGCACCCTTGTCCCCTGGGTTCCCAGTATCTCCTGTCCCTCCCACTGTGGTGTATGACTTTGGATGCTGAACTTTTTGATTAGACGGTGAGAGGGGTCCTGCCTGGGTCATCTCTGAGTCCCCAGGGCAGGTGCGGTGACGTGTGCTGAATAAACGTGCGCAGTACAGGTGAGACAAAACTGGCTTCTTCAGAGATTTTTTGACATCACCTATGGAGCAGAAAGAGGGGCAGCTGGTGAAAGGGCCAGCCACGGCGGAGATGGCAGCTCGTGTTGGAAGGAGGACCCCACATGAGCTGGAGCTGTCAGGGTGCCAGCCGCCTGGGTCCAGAACAGGCCAGGCTGGTTGGGTTGGTTGTGTGGAGGAAGAATCAGGAAGAAGGAGGTTGTTCTTCGTAATCCAGCTCATTTACCCAACAAACAATGAAACAGAGGGCAGGATTGTTCGGAGATGCCAGGCTGTGCCCATGAGAAAGACCCCACTGGACCGAGAGGTCTGTGCAGGAATGCACAGAGCCTGGGAAACATGGAGAGAAATGAGGATGGGGCCTGTGGACGCGGGACGGGGCCTGAGACTGTGTCACACTGGGTGCTGTCTCTGGCAGAGAGCAGACTGGGTGCGTTTCTTTCTAATTCTGTGGTCAATGGTCTTACCCTGTGTAAGGGTGAGTTTTACGTGTCCCCTTGACTAGGCCACACGCTATTCTGGATGTGTTTATGGGGGTTGTTTCTGGAGGAGACTTACATTGAATCTATAGACAGAGGTAAGCAGAGAGCGGTCTCCAATGAGGACGAGAGGCTCATCTAATCTTTTAAGGGCCTGAATGGGCAAAAACTCTGAGTGAGAAAGAATTCTTTCCTTTGCCTGACTGTCTCTAAGCCAGGATATCGGTCTTCTCCTGCCTTTGGACTTGGAGTCAGCTGCAGGAGTACCTCTCGGCCGATGCTTTGGACAAGATTCCGGAACGTGCAGCCCACTCCTGACCAGACTGGCCTGGTCACATGAGGACCTATGAACCCAGCACTCTCATCTGGGCCACACTGGGCTTGCTCTTCTGCTTCTGCTGCCAGGGAGGGGTCAGCTCCCCAGGAATTTAAGTGTGGAAGGAGGCAGGGCAGCCTGATGTTCTAGGAAGGACTGGGGTGCTCTTTAGAAAAACAAATGGATCTCAGGCAGAAAAAGCCAACAGCCCTCGTACATGTGTTCTGAGCCCTGAGCAGGAGCCACAGGCTCCGAGGAGATGCTGCCTCCCTCTTCAGGGAGCCCCAGCACAGGGATGACATCTCGTGATGCCCACTGAGACAAATGGGCTCAGGGCAGGGAGCGCTCAGCATGCCCATGGTCTGCCCAAGCCTCCCTCCCATGCCTGTGTGACCCTGGGGAGCAGGTGTTGAGCTTTCCCCATCCCGGTCCCTGTCCCCAGCTGTACTCATGGCACGGCCCCATCCCTCACTCCCACCCTGAGGCCCATCCCATTCCTACAGGAGGTGTGATGCGCACACAAGAATGTGCACACTCCTTACAAATGATGCTGCTTTCCTTGAGTGTTTGTAGTCAACGCTGTCGTGCCCCAGATCCCACTCTGTTTTATACTTTTTTCACTCAATGTTGTTTTGTTGCTGTTGCTATCTGGTTTTCATTTATTTATTTATTTATTTATTTTGAGACAGAGTCTCACTCTGTTGCTCTGGGTGGAGTACCGTGGCATCGTCACAGCTCACAGCAACCTCAAACTCCTAAGCTCAAGTGATCCTCCAGCCTCGGCCTAAGATCAAACAATCCACCCGTCTTGGCCTCCCAGAGTGCTAAGATCACAGGTGTGAGCCACTGGGCCCAGCCTACTGTTGTCACGTTTTTACAAAATTATGCTAAAATATACAGAGCATAGAATTTACCCCCTTAGCCATTTTTAAGTGTACAACTCACTGACGCTGAGTACATTCACATGGTTACACAGCCATTGCCACCATTCACCTGCAGAACGTTCTAACCCTCACAAACTGAAGCTCTGTCCCCTTCCTTCCCCCCAGCCCCTGTTATCTCCTCTCTATTTGTCTCTATGAATTTGAGGACTCCAGAGACCTCATGTAAGTGGAATGGTGCGGTGTTTGTCCTGTGTCTGGTAGATCTCGCCCACCACAGTGTCCTCAGATTCACCCATGTTGCAGCAGATGTCAGAGTTTCCCTCCTTTGTAAGGCTGACTCATATTCTGTTGTTTGGGTAGACCATATTTTCCTCATCTATTCATCTATTAATGGGCACTTGGGCTGCTTTTACCTCTTGGTTGTTGAAACTAACAATGCTATGAACGCAGGTGCATACAAATATCCATTAGAGACCCTACTTTCCCTTCTTTCGGGTACATGAGATGTGACCATTAAATTCGAAAACTTGCCCCGTGCCCTTATGTTGGCAGCGCTGTACAAACAGCTCAGTGAGGTTTTATAACTCTGGCCTATCCGTGTCTCACAGCTGTGTTTGTGCAGATGTGTGTTGGTGTCTTGCTGAGTGGCGTTCATTACGGTTGTTGTGTGTTTTTATGTTTGCCAAGAGAATGTCAGAGTTTGAATTAGAGCAACTAACATACATTTGTAAATTTCTTTTTTTTTTTTTTTTTTTTCTGTTAATGAACCTTTTTATTTTTGTGTGTTTTGTTTTTTTTTTAATCGAAGGTCCCTTACTGGTCCTGCTTCCGTAAGTGGCTGAGACCAGGGGAAAAGGGAGGGGTCATCTCCACAACACTCCATTTATACACAGAACTAAACAGACAAGCACAGAGTCACTATTGCGGTTAG
>CAUYPK010026026.1:0-22852 GCA_963574355.1 Loris lydekkerianus | reverse complement strand
CCAGGGGGCCCCACGGATACAAAATCTAAAAAAAATACACCACAACCAACAGGTTATCTCCCCAACAATGTAAAAAAAAACTAACACCTTTTTTTTTTTTTTTTTTTTTTTTTTTTTGAGATAGAGTCTAAAGCTGTTGCCCTGGGTAGAGTGCCATAGCGACATCATAGCTCACAGCAACCTCCAACTCTTGGGCTTAAGTTATCCTCTTGCCTTAGTTTTTTTGTATTTTTAGTAGAGATGGGGGTCTTGCTTTGGCTCAGGCTGGTCTTGAACTCATGAGGTCAAGCAATTCACCCACCTTAGCCTCCCAGAGTGCTAGGATTACAGGCTTCAGCCACCATGCCCTGTGAATAAATGCCATTTTTGACAAACCCATAGCTACCATCAAATGGAATAGTAAAAAAATTGAAAGCCTTTCATATAAGATCTTGAACAACACAAGGGTCCCCACTTTCAACACTTTATTTAACATAATACAGGATGTCCTGCTCAGAATAATTATGCAAGAGAAAGAAATAAAGCACATGCAAATTGGAAATGTAGAAGTCAAATTAGGCTTAGCCACAGACAGCTTGATCTTATAATTAATAAAACCTAAGGATTCCACTAAAAAATTGTTAGAACTGATGAATGAATTTATTAAAGTTGCAGGATGCAAAATCAACATACAAAAATCAGTAGGATTTATTCATGCCAACAGTGAACAATTAAAAAAAAATCAAGGTAGCAATCTCATTTAAATAGCTACAAAAAAATATAAAATACCTAGGAATCAATTTAATAAAATATATGAAAGATCTATGTCAGGAAAACTATAAAAAGCTGATGAAAAAAATTAAAGAGTACACAAAAAATGGAAAGATAGTCCATGCTCATGGATTGAAAGAATGAATGTTGTTAAAATTATAATACTACTTAAAGCAATTTATAGATTCAATGTGATCCTTATAAAAATACCAATGACATTCTTCATAGAAATTTTAGGAAAAAATACTAAAATTTATACAGAAGCACAAAATACCTAAGTCACCAAAGCAATCTTGAGTAAAATGAACAAAGCAGGAGGCACCATACCACCTAACTTCAAAATCTACTACAAAGCTATAGTAATGAAGGTACACAGACCAGGGAAATAGATTAGAGAGCACAGCTATAAACCCATGTATTTACAGCCAACTCATCTTTGACTAAGGCACCAAGAACATATGATGGAGAAAGGACAATTTCTTCAATAAATGGTGCTGGGAAAACTGAATAACTATGTGCAGAAGAATGAAACTAGATTCCTGTCTCACCATACACAAAAAGCAAATCAACATGAACTAAAGACTTAAATCTAAGAGTTGAAACTATGAAATGACTAAAAGGAAACCTTGGAGAAATGCTTCATTTCTTTATATTGACCTGGAAAAAATATTGTTGTGTGTAATACCTCAAAAGCTCAAACATCAAAAGGACCCATAGACAAATGGGATTAAGTCAAGCTAAAAAGCTCTGCCTGGCAAAGGAAAAGGAAACAATCAACAAGGAGACAATTCACAGGATGGGAGAAAATACTGCAAACTATTCATCTGACAAGGGATTAATAACCAGAACATATAAAGGAGCTTAAACAATTTAATAGCAAAAACCCAAATAATCTGATTGAAAAACGGTCAAAAGATCTAAATAGACGTATCTTAAAGAATATATACAAATTTCCAACAGGTATATAAAAAAATGCTCAGTATAATTAGTCACCAGAGAAGTGGAGATCAAAACTAAAATGAGGTATCAGCTCACCTCAGTTAAAATGGCTTTTATCAAAAAGACAGGGAATAACAGATTCTGGCAAAGATGCAGAGAAAGGGGAATGCTGTTACACGGTTGGTGGGAAGGTACAACCACCTTAAACAACAGGGGGCCTCCCATAAACTAAAAATATAACTACCATATTGACCTAGCAATTCCACTACTGGGTATATATCAAAAAGAAAGGAAATTAATATATGAAAGAGATAAATCTGCATGCTCATGTTTACTACAGCACTATTCACAACAGCCAAAAATGTGGAATCAACCTAAGTATTTGTCGATGGATAAATGGATAAAGAAAATATGGTATATACACACAATGGAATATTATTCATCCATAAAAGAGATTAGACTCCTGCCATTTGCAGCAACATGGATGTAACTGGAGGCATTAAAATGAAACAAACCAAGCACATAAAGATAAAACTTACATGTTCTCACTCATGTGAAAGCTAAAGAAAAGTAGATTACATGAAGATGAAGAGTAGGTTGGTGGCTACCAGAAAGTGTGTGTTGAGTGGGGGCAATGAGGGGAGGTTGATTAATGAGTACGAATATACACTTACTTAGAAGAAATAAAACCTGGTGCTCGATAGATTAGCAGGGTGACTGTAATTAAAAATAATCTATTATACTTTTCAAAATGTCTAAAAGAAAGTAACTTGAATCTTCCTAGTGTAAAGGAAAGATAAATATATATATATATTTTTAAATAATTTTATTTTTATTTTATTTTTTGCAGTTTTTGGCTGGGGCGAGGTTTGAACTCACCACCTCCAGTTTATGGGGCAGGCACCCTACTCCTTGAGCCACAGGTGCTGCCCCAGGAAAGATAAATATTTAAAGTGAGATATATCCCAGTTACCCTGAACTCAATATGTGAATATATCAAATAATCATATGTACCTAAAATATGTACACCAAATACATCAATAAAAAGTATCTTTTCCAGTTTGTTGGTTGATGTTTTACTTTTCTCCTTCTGTGTTCCTCCACAAAGAAATTTTATTATATTTATTTATTTATTTATTTGTTTGTTTTGAGACAGAGCCTCAAGCTGTTGCCCTGGTAGAGTGCAGTGACATCACAGCTCACAGCAACCTCAAACTCCTGGGCTCAAGCAATTCTCCTGCCTCCACCTTCCAAGTACCTGGGACTACAGGCACCCGCCACAATGCCCAGCTATTTTTTGGTTGCAGCCATCATTGTTGTTTGGCGGGCCTGGGCTGGATTCGAACCCTCCAGTTCAGGTGTATGTGTCTGCACCTTAGCTGTTTGAGCCACAGGCACAGAGCCTGTTTTGTTTTGTTTTTATCTGATTTTGCTATCTGTGTGAGGAAGGTCTCATAGAATGAGTTTGGGAGTATTCGTTCCTCCTTAATCTTTTGGAATATTTTAAATAGTATTAGTATTAGTTCTTTTTGAATGGTTGGTAGAATTGAGCAGTGAAGCCATCAGCTCCTGGACCTTTCTTTGATGGGAGATTTTTATTACTGCTTTTATCTCATTACTAGTTATTGGTTTATTCAAGTTTGCTTTTTGAGGCAGGGTCTCATTCTGCTGTCCTGGCTTGAGGGCAGAGGCATCATTATCACTCTCGGCAACCTCAAACTCCTGGGCTCCAGGGATCCTCTTGCCTCAGCCTCCTGAGTAGCAACTACAGGTGTCTACCATAGTGCTTGGCTCATTTTTCTCTGTTTAGTGGAGATAGAGTCTTGCTCTTGCTCAGGCTGGTGTCAAACTCCTGAGCTCAAGAGATCCTCCCACCTTGGCCTTCCAGAGCACTAGGATTACAGGTGTGAGTCACCATTATCCAGGTTTTCAATTTCTTCCTGGCTCAGTCTTGGTAGGTTGCATGTGTCTAGGAATTATCCATTTTGTCTAGGGTTTCTAATTGATTGGCATATACTACACTGGTATAATCATCTCCGATTTTACTTATAATATTTAGATTCATTGTAATGTCTCCTTTTTCATCTCTGATTTTACTTATAATATTCAGATCTTCTCTCTTGTTTCCTAGTCTAGCTAAAAGTGTGTCAAATTTGTTTATCTTTTTAAAAAACTGATTTTTCATTTTGTTAATTTTTAAATTTCAATTGCATTTATTTTTGCTCTCTCTGATGTTTATTATTTATTTTTTTCTACTAATTTTGAGTTTGGTTTGCTCGTGTTTGCTCTGGTTCTTTGAGATGCATAATTACTTTGTTTATTTGAAGGTTTTATACTTTTTTTTTTTATTTTTTGAGACAGAGCCTCAAGCTGTCGCCCTGGGTAGAGTGCTGTGGCATCATAGCTCACAGCAACCTCCAACTCTTGGGCTCAAGTGTGTCTCTTGCCTCTGCCTCCTAAGTAGCTGGGACTACAGGCACCCACCACAATGCCTGGCTATTTTTTTTTTGGTTGCAGCTGTCATTATTGTTTGGCAGGTCCAGGCTGCATTTGAACCCTCCAGATCAGGTGTATGTGGCTGGCACCTTAGCCACTTGAGCCACACAGGTGCTCAGCCTATACTTTTTTGATGTAAGCAATTATTGCTAAATTTTTTTCTTATTACTGCTTTTTCTGTATTCTGTAAGTTTTTGTATGTTGTGTTTTTTGTTTTCATTTATTTTGAGAATTTTTAAAATTTATTTTTTATTCTCTTTATAGACCCACTAGTCATTCAGGAACATATAGTTTAATTTCCATGTGTTTATGTATTTTCCAGCATTTATCTTATTATAGATTCTATTATCGTTTTGTTCCATGTGGCCAGAAAAAATATTTGGTATGATCTCAATTTTTTTTTAAATTTTTAAACACTTTTTTAGTGTTCCATCTTTCAGAATATATGAGCTGAGAAGAAGAATGTGTATTCTGTGGCTGTTGAATGAAATGTTCTGTAAATATCTATTAGGTCCATTTGGTCTATAGAACAGATTAAGTCCAAAGTTTCTTTCTTGGTTTTTTGTCTGGATGGTCTGTCCAGTGCTGAATGTGGAGTGAATTCTCAAGTGATTGCTATATGAGGTCTATTCTTCTCTCTTTACCTCTCATTATTTGTTTTCTATATCTGTGTGGAGTGCATTATAGCTAGTACTGTTATATCCTTTGGCTGAATTGACCCCTTTATTATTACATAGTGACTTGTCTCTTTTTACAGTTCTTAATCTTAAAATCTATGTTACCGGATGTAGCTATGCCTGTTCTTTTTGGGTTTATATTTGCATGAAATATCTTTTTCATCTCTATTTTCAGTCTATTCGTGTCTTTATGGGTGAAGTGGGTTTCTTGCAGACAATATGTGGTTCATTCATGTTATTTTTATTCATTCATTCAGCAAGTTTTATGTCTTTTGATTGGAAATTTTAGTCCTTTCTCATTCAAAGTTACTATTGAGGAGTAAGGACTTAATAATGGCACATCATTTTCTCTGGTAGTGTGTTTTAATTTCTTGCTTTTTATTTTTTTATGTATCAATTGTAGGTTTTTTGGTTTGAAGCTACTATGAGGCTTGCAAAAGCATTTTATAATCAATTATTTTAAATATATGACAACTTTGCTTACAAACAAAAAAGCTAAGAGAGATCTACTAGATTTTCGACCATTAACTCCATCCCCTCCCACTTTTTAACGTTTCATTGTTTCCATCTATATCTTTCTATACTATCTACCTTTCAAAAATTATATTCAATTTTGATAGGTTTTTCTTTTAGTCTTCCTACTCAGTATATAAGTAGGTTTTTGTACCATAGTTACAATAGAGTATTCTGAATTTCTGTATTTTTACCAGTTAGTTGAATAGCTTTAGCTGATTTCTTCTTGTTCATTAATGTCCTTTACTTTCAGGTTCAAAAAGTTCTTTTAGCATTTCTTGTAGGTTAGAGCTGGTGTTAATAAAATTCTTCATCTTTTATTTGTTTGGGAAAATCTTTATTTTTCCTTCATGTTTGAAGTTTATTTTTTCAGGATATAATATTCTAGGGTTAAGGTTTATTTCCTTCAGCACTTTTAATAATTATGCCATTCTCGGGGCCTGTAATGTTTCTAGTGAGAGGTTTGCAGCCAGAACTATTGGAGATCCTTTGTAAGTCATTATTTTTATTTTTTTCTTGCTTCCCTTAAGACCTTTTCTTTATCTATGACCTTTGGAAGCTTGGTTATTAAATGGCTTGAGGTAGTCTTATTTGGGTTAAATATGGTGTTCTGTGACCTTCTTGTACCTGAATATTGGTATCTTTACCTAGGTTTGGAAAATTCTTTGTTATTCTTTCTTTCTTTTTATTATTATTATTTTTTATTAAATCATAACTTTGTACATTGATGCATTTGTGGGGGACAGGGTACTGCTTCAATATACAACGTGAAATATTTACATTGAGGTAAGTAACACATCCATTGCAATTATACTCATTTCTTAATAGTTTTAAAATGTACCATTGCATCATGCACTTTAGGTAAGGTCCCCCTAAATATTCTCCCTCCTCCCATATCTCCCCTCTCCTCCCATATTTCTCCTCTTCCCTTCTACTTTCTGGACTATAGTTAAGTTTTGCCATTCATATGAGTCTATAGGTGATTATATATTGATTTCATAGTAGTATTGAGTACCTTGGATACTTTTTTTCCCATTCTTGAGATACTTTACTAAGAAGAATATGTTCCAGCTCCATCTAGGTAAACACAAAAGATGTGAGGTCTCCATCTTTTTTTATGGCTGCATAGTATTCCATGGTGTACATACACCACAATTTGTTAATCCATTCATGGGTCAATGGGCATTTGGGCTGTCTACATGTCTTGGCTGTTATGAATTGGGCTGAAATAAACATTCTGGTGCAAATGTCTTTGCTGTAAAATAATTTTTGATCATCTGGGTATATACCTAGTAGAGAAATTGCAGGATTGAATGGTAGGTCTACTTTTAGTTCCTTGAGTATTCTCTAAACTTCTTTCCAAAAAGATCATATTAGCTTGCATTTCCACCAGCAGTGTAGAAGCATTCCCTTCTCTCTGCATCCATGCCAACATCTGTAGTTTTGGGATTTTGTAATGTGGGCTAATCTTACTGGAGTTAGATGATATCTCAAAAGTGGTTTTGATTTGCATTTCTCTGATGGTTAAGGATGATGAACATTTTTTCATGTGTTTGTAGGCTATACACCTGTCTTCATCAGAGAAGTTTCTGTTCAAGTCTCTTGCCCATATAGAAATGGGGTTATTTGTTCTTTTCTTATTGATTAATTTGTGTTCTCTAGACCTTGGTTGGAAGCATAACCTGCAAAAATCTTCTCCAATTCTGAAGGTTGTCGGTTTGCTTTACTTACTATGCTCTTGGCTGTGCAAAAGCTTTTTGATCAAATGACGATAAGTAGCTGGGTTCATCTCTTGGTTCTCTATTCTGTTCCATAAATGTACCACTCTGTTTTTGGGCCAATACCCTGCTGTTTGATCACTATAGATTTGTAGCATAGCCTGAGGTCTGATAATTTGATACCTCCTGATTTGTTCTTATTTCTGAGTAATGTATTTGCCATTGGAGTTTTTTTCTGATTCCATTTAAAATGAAGTGCTATTTTTTTCAAGTTCTTTAAAGTATAACTATGGTGCTTTAATAGGGATTGAATTAAATATGTAGATTGCTTTGGGTTGTATGGACATTTTAACAATATTAATTCTTCCCAGCCACGAGCATGGTATGTTTTTCCATTTGTTAACATCTTCAGTTATTTCTTTTCTCAGAATTTCATAGTTCTCTTTATAGAGATCTTTCATGTCCTTTGTTAGGTAAATTTCCAGATATTTCATCTTCTTTGGCACTATTATAAAAGGAATAGAGTCATTGATTCTTTTTTCAGCTTCACTATTGTTGGTGTATATAAAAGCTACTGACGTGTAGGTATTGATTTTGTATTCTGAGATGCTGCTGTATTCCTTGATCACTTCTAAGAGTTTTGAAGTTGAGTCCCAGGGATTTTTCCAGGTATACGATCATATCATCAGTGAAGTGTGAGAGTTTGATCCCTTCTGACCCTATTTAGATACCCTTGTTATATTACTCTTGCCTGATTGTGATGGCTAAGACTTCCACTATGTTGAGTAGCAGTGGAAACAGTGGGCATCCTTGCCTCATTCCTGATCTGAGTGGAAATGTTTTCAATTTTATACCATTCAATATGATATTGTCTGTGGATTTGCTGTACATGGCCTCTATTTTTAAGTAATGTCCTTCTATGCCTATTTTCTTCAGTGTTCTTATCATGAAAGGATGCTGGATATTATCAAAGGCTTTTTCTGCATCAATTGAGAGAATTATATGGTCTTTTTTTATTTTATTGATGTGATATATTATATTTATAGATTTGCATATGTTGAACCAACCCTGTAACCCTGGAATAAAACCAACTTGATCATGGTGTATAATTTTTTTTGATGTGTTGTTGAATTCTGTTTGCTACAATCTTATTGAATATTTTTGCATCAATATTCATTAATTATATTGGTCTATAATTTTCTTTCTTTGTGAGATCCTTTGCTGGTTTGGGTATCAGGGTGATATTTGCTTCATAGAATGTGTTGGAAAGTATTCCTTCTTTATCTATGCTTTGGAAAATGTTGTATAATATAGGTACTAGTTCCTCTTGAAAGGTTTGATAGAATTTGGATGTGAAGCCATCTGGTTTCAAACTTTTCTTTTTAGGGAAAGTTCGTATTGTTGATGCTATTTCAGTGATTGATATAGGTCTATTTAAGATTTCTAATTCTTTCTGGTTGAGTCTAGGAAGGTGGTGTGCTTCCAGGTATTTGTCCATTTCCTTCAGATTTTCATATTTCTTGGAATAGAGATTATTATAGTAATCATTGAGGATTTTTTGAATTTCTGAAGTTTCTGTTGTTATTTTTCCTTTATCATTTCTGATAGATGATATTAGAGATTTTACTTTTCTATTTCTGGTTAGGTTGGCCAAAGATTTATCAATTTTGTTAATCTTTTCAAAAAACCAACTTTTTGTTTTGTTAATCTTCTGAATGATTCTTTTGTTTTCAATTTCATTTAATTCTGCCATAATTTTGGTTATTTCTTTTCTTCTGCTAGGTTTGGGGTTGGAATGTTCTTCCTTTTCCAGTTGCTTGAGATGATCCATTAAGTTGTTGGCTTTTTCTCTTTCTGTTTTCTTAATGAAGGCTTCCAATGTTATAAATTTCCCTCTTAGGACTCCCTTTGCAGTATTTCACAGGTTGTGATAATTTGTGTCTTTGTTTTCATTTAGTTCCAAAAATTTGGTGATTTCCTTCTTAATCTTGTCTTTGACCTAGCTATCATTCAGTCTAAGATTGTTTAGTTTCCATGACTTTGTTTGAGTATGAAGATTCCTGTTGCTATTGCGTTCAACTTTTATTCATTGATAGTCTGAGAAGATTCAAGGAATAATTTCTATACTTCTAAATTTGCTGAGGTTAGACTTGTGCCCTGGATATGACCTATTTTGGAGTATGACTGTGGGCTGATGAGAAGAATGTATATTCAGTTTTATTAGGGTGAAATGTTCTGTCAAGTTCTGTAAAGTCCATTTGTTCTAGAGTCAGGTTTAAGTCTAATATTTCTTTGTTTAGTTTCTTCTTGGAGGATCTGTCCAAAACTGTCAAAGGGGTGTTAAAATCTTCAACTATTATAGTGCAGGAAGATATCAAATTGTTCATATCCTTTAGGGTCTGCTTTATGAGTTAAGGAGCATTCTGGTAGGGTGCATAAATGTTAATTATCAAAATCTCTTCATTTTGGGTGTTTCCCTTGACAAATATGTAGTGACCTTCCTTATCTTTCTTTATTTTTGTTGGTTTAAAGCCAATTGTATCTGCTACTAAAATTGCAACTCCTGCTTTTTTCTGGTTTTCATTTGCCTGTATTAGATAAGTCCATCCCTTCACCCTGAGTCTATTTTTATTCTTTAAGGTAAGATGAGATTCTTGTATACAGGAGATATCCAGTCTGAGTTTATGTATTCAGTCAGCTAGCCTGTGCCTCTTTAGAGGACAATTTAAACCATTCACATTAATTGAGAGAATTGATAAGCTTGGTTTTGTTTTGTGTGTCTTGATTTTCAGATATCTGGCGGACATTTTTAATCCTTTCACCACCGTGGAAGTCAGGTTTTGTCCAAAAATTACTGGGTGAGTTTACTTTGGAGGTAGAGCATTGCACTGGTTGTTGTGGAGGATGGGTCTGAGAATATCCTGGAGAGCTGATTTAATTATGGCAAATTTCTTCATCATGTCTATGTCATTAAAGTATTTGATTTCTCCATCACAAATGAAACTCAGTTTAGCTGGATAGAGGATCCTGGGCTTGAAGTTGTTTTGTTTTAGGAGACTGAAGGTCAACGACCATCTTCTTCTGGTTTGAAACATTGCAGCTGAAAGATGTGCAGTTATTCTGATATTTCTTCCTTTGTAGGTGATGCTTTTCTTACATCTGGCTGCTTGCAGATTTTTCTCCTTCATTTTAACTTTGGCAAAGCTAGTCACAGTGTGTCTAGGAGATGCTTTATTTGGATTGAGTCTTGCTGGGGTTCTGAAAACTGTCTACTATCTGAAGTTCTATATCTCTTGCAATGCTTGGGAAATTCTCCTTCAAAATCTCTTGGAGTAGAGCATCTGTACCTTTAGGACCATCCTCTTCTCCTTCAGGAATTCCTATAAGATGAATGTTTGATGTTTTGGAGTGATACCACAACTCTCTCAGGGAATGATCAGTTTTTGCTCTCCATTTGTCTGCCTCTTTGAGTGTTTGGGAATGTTCAAAAATTTTGTCTTCAGTTTCAGAGATCCTTTCTTCTGCCAGGTCAACTCTGTCACTGAGGGATTCTACAGTATTTTGAAGTTCCTCAACTAACTTTTTCATTCCTTGAGCTCTGCTATCTCTTTTCTCATTAAGTCCATATCTTTGATGACTTGGGCTTTGAATTCATTAATTTCTTGAGACAACTTTAGGACTACTCTTTGGAATTCAATTTCTTTCTTTCTTTCTTTTTTTTTTTTTTTTGAGACAAAGTCTCACTTTGTCACCTATGGTAGAGTACCGTGGCATCACAGCTCACAGCAACTTCCAGCTTTTGGGTTTAGGCAGTTCTCTTGCCTCAACCTCCCAAGTAGCTGGGACTACAGGTGTCTGCCACAGTGCCTGGCTATTATTTTGTTGCAGTTTAGCTAGGGCCAGGTTCGAACCCACCACCCTTGGTATATGGGGCCTGCACCCTACTCACTGAGCCACAGGTACCCCCCCCCCCGGCTGCTTTTTGTCAGCAGGTAGGGGGCTAGCCAGAACTTGGGGTTTGGGTGGAGGATTTCTCTTTGGCTAGGTTGACCTAAATACTTCCTCTGTGGGCACTGACAGAATTATGCCCTGTGCTGTGTTCCCCTGTGCTAGGCCAGACACTCTAACTCCCCGTGTATTCTATCTGTGACCTGAAGTACACATTGAGCTACTTCTACATGTTTTCATTTGATCTTAGTCAATAGGCTGAGAAGTGATATTCATACATATTTCCTATTCATTTCATGATTTTCCTCCTTTTCTTACCATATTTCAGAAATTTTATATGCTTTCCAGACCAACATGACCATTTCATATTATTATCCTAGGCTACTGTGAATTTATTAATATTATTTTTCTATTTGTAGAAAAAAATTTTTTTTGAAATAGTTTTGCTATGTAATCCTCAGTAGAGTGCCGTGGTATCACAGCTCACAGCAACCTTAGGCTTAAGTGATTCTCTTGCATCAGCCTCCCCAGTAGCTGGAACTATAGGCACCCTCCACAATGCCCAGATATTTTTTTGTTGTAGTTGTCATTGTTGTTTTGCAGGCCAGGGCTGCGTTTGAACTTGCCATCCCCAGCGTATGTGGCTGGTGCCCTAACCATTTAGCTATCCTATTTGTAGAAACGTTGAATGGGATGTGAAGTTAGAATGCAAAGGCATATTGCAGTGTTTCTATCAGCATTTTATGTATGTAACAGTGTTTATGTCTAGGTAGTTTTAGTATTTTTATTTATTTATTTATTCATTTTTGAAACAGAACCTCAAGCTATTGCCCTGAGTAGAGTGTTGTGGCATCACAGCTCACAGCAACCTCCAACTCCTGGGCTTAAGCAATTCTCCTGCCTCATCCTCCCAAGTAGCTGGGACTATAGGTGCACACCACAACACCTGGTTATTTTTTGGTTATAGCTGTCATTGTTGTTTGACAGGCCCAGGCTGAATTTGAACATGCCAGCTCAGGTGTATGTGGCTGGCACCTTAGCCGTTTGAGACACAGGTGCCGAGCCTACATTTTATTTATTTTTTTGTTGTTGCAGTTTGGCCAGGACCGGGTTTAAACCCACCATCCTTGGTATATGGAGCCAGTGCCCTACCCACTGAGCCACAGGCACCACCTGTCTGGGTAGTTTTAAATTTATATTTAATTTATTTTTCAACTTTTATATGGTAGAACCTCTGTAAGTTGGCCACCCAAGGGACTGTAACAAACCGTTCAGTATACAGAAGTGCTCAACATAAGGAACTAGGCCTACTATACTGATATAAACATGTGGTGCATGTCTAGTCTATGAAAATTAGGCCAACTTAAATAGATGGCCAATGTAGGAAGGTGATCAACTATGGAGGTTCTACTGTGCATATCCACTTAATACTAGTTTTAAGTACAAGAATAATTAAAGTATGCTTGCATTAAATAAAAAATGAAACTCACTCTTCACTCCCATTTCCAATTCCACCCCTCAGAGTTTGCCATTGTCTAGATCAGAATTTCACATCGTGGCATTATTGGCACATAGGTCAAATAATTCTTTGTTGTGGGATATTTAGCATTATTTATGGCCTTTAGTGACTGGATGCTAACAACAGCTTTCAAGTTGTGACAACTAAAAATATCTTCACCCATTGCCGAGTGTCTCCAGAGGGCAATATCCTCTGTGGTTGGGAAGTCTTGTTTTAGATTTAGCTTTATTAATTAACAAATAGACAAACACACAGATATAGACATATTTACTGGAAAATAACTCATTATACTGAAATAGTAAATGATAAAACCTGCTGACATATAAGCCCCTAAAGTCAACATTTCCCAAAATATCGTCTTTGAATGAAAGCTAGTTGCCAAGAATGTTATTTGAAAAAAAACAATGTTTTATGGTCAAATAAATTTGAGTAACACCCAGTCAACAAAACCAAAAACAATATTCTATGGTCAAATAAATTTGAGTAACACCCAGTCAACAAAACCTAACCATTTTCTTTCCTACATGATTGCTCTGAGCCTTTGAGTTACTGCTATGCTTTCCAAATCTCCAGTAGGAAGATATAGTTGTACCATTACTCAGGTTTATACAGGATCTTTATTTTATGACATATTTTATGGAACTAATGTTCTGTGGAAACCCATTAGGAACTTTACAATGATCCTTTATGTATAAGAAAGTTTATGGCAGTTTTTAAACAAATATAATGTTGAAACAATAAACCATCAACAAAACCCAGAACTATGTATGGCAGGTTTAAAAACAAATATAGAGCTGAAACAATGAAAAACAAACATGGAACTATTTATGTTCCCACTATTTTTCCTTCTCCCTACTCTACTTTCACCCACACTAAGGAAAATCAAACCATGAAGTTAGTTCACCAGATGAATGAACTGGAAGCAAAGAGCTGGCAGGCCCACTTGGCACCCAGAAGGTATGTGACTCTGGCTAGTGGGCCGGTTATTTACAGAATACCACAGACTGTTGCCAAAGAAAAAAACAAATACTGATACCGTTTTAGAAGAGGTTTATCTCATGAGTGGCCATCGCAGTTATTCAGATTCCCCTTTGCTGAAGATTCCAGGCCACCATTTGATTCTTTGTCTTTTTTCGGAAGAAATGGATAAAGTTACTATTGTCACCAGAATTCTAACAGGGTAAGTAATATTTCCTTTTAACTCCTCCTTGGCTGGCTCACCATTCACAGAGGTCCTCTGAGTTTTAAAACAAGAGTCTTTCCTAGGGGAGAATAAATAAATAAAAATGCTTTATAATGCTTATCAGAGTGATAGTCTAAGCTCATGTGTAGTGAATCTAAAGCCTTTTCTTTGTTATTGATGTTGTAGCTATTGTTAGATAAGATTCAGCCTGGACTATGGGGTTTGGGGCAGGGATGCCTTTCACAGAGACACTATTTATCAAGTGAGGGTTGCTGGAGGTCCATTGGGCATTTGGTAGACAGCAGGGATATAAGTGAGCAATATCCAGACTCTCCTGTTCTTTCCTCTCCTCATGAATAAAATAAAAAGATGAATAAATAAATAAATAAATAAATAAATACAAAATAAAAAGATGAAAGTAGGCTGAAAAAAAAGAAACCCAAAGATGTGAAAGGTGATATTCTTGGTATCATTGAATAATTTCCAAGCTTATTATTCAATATTTGGAATTATGAGAGATAGAAACAAATGGAAAAGTGGAAAATACATAAATTCACATTGACTCATCCAGTGGGATCAGGACAGAAAGGGTGAAAGCTCTTCTGTTCTTATGTGAATACTGCAGCATGCTGAGAAGAGGGGCCTGCGGCTCGCTTGTTCATCCTTAAGCGTGTTGTCACCAGAGGGCACCAGCAAATGTTTATGAAAAGTTAGACATTTTCAAAGAGGACAGAGTACAAAGCTGTAAGCATAAATCCCAGTTCAGTTCATCAGTCACTCTGTACTTATTTTTCATCTATAAACTGAAATATTTACAACTAACCTTAAGTGGAGATTTTATAAGCTTAAATTTTCATAACTACTCCCGAATGAAGGGCTCAATTTTCTAATTGAAACTATGTTTTAAATTCAGATGGCTTTTTGATATGCCTAATTACAACAGGTCTAAATTATTATATAAGTCTTTTCTTTTCTTTTTTGAGATGGAGTCTCACTTTGTCGCCTTCAGTAGAGTGCAGTGGCATCATAGTTCACAGCAACCTCAAACTCTTGGGCTCAAGAGATCCTCCTGCCTTAGCCTCCCAAGTACCTGGGATTAAAGGTGCCCACCTCAATGCCTGGCTAGTTTTTCTTTCTTTCTTTCTTCTTTTTCTTCCTCCTCCTCCTCCTCCTCCTCCTCCTCTTCTTCTTCTTCTTTTGTTAGAGACAGATTTTCACTTTATCACCCTCAGTACAGTGCCGTGGCACATAGCTCACAGCAACCTCCAATTCCTGGGCTTAGGCGATCCTCTTGCCTCAGCCTCCTGAGTAGCTGGGACTACAGGTGCCCATCACAATGTCTGGTTATTTTTTGTTGCAATTTGGCCAGGGCCAGGCTTGAACCTGCCACCCTTGGTATATGGGGCTGGTGCCCTACCCACTGAGCCACAGGCGCCACCCATGTTTTTCTATTTTTAATAGAGACACAAGGTCTCACTCTTGTTCAGGCTGGTCTTGTACTCCTATGCTCAAGCAATTCACTCTCTTCGGAGAGTGCTAGGATTGATTACAGATGTGAGCCAACACACCTGGACATTATAGAAGTCTTAATTTAAAAGAGGAATATTATCGTTGAGGGTCGATGATGGTCCCTGACTTAGTCCTCCAGTACCAAGGGTCTACAGCTTTCCACTTTTTTTTCTCAGCTGTCAGCCTGATGCTATGCCCAATTTTCTTCAATGTATCTCCAGAAGACTATGCAGGTATCTGCAGAGTGGGGTGACATTGAGAGGAATGGGAACAAATCCTTTCATTTTTATTCACATGTTTTTGTTCGCCTTTTGCATTTTTACTTTATTTTTTAAATGAACGTGTTTAAAATTCTGAAGAATAAAGTAAGTTTCAACAAAATAATCTCCCCAGAGTGACTGGTACAATTAGAATATCAGTGATTCAGGCATCAAGGCTAAATTGAAGAGCTTCTACACTCCTGATTTGATGCTCTCCCGACTGACACTGCTACAGACTAAGGCTGGCTGGTGAGCAGTTGAGGGCGGGGCGTGTACACCAATTTGTTTATAGCTTATGACAGTGGCTCCCTAGGTTTTGTTTTTTTGTAGAGACAGAGTCTCACTTTATTGCCCTTGGTAGAGTGCCCATGGTGTCACAGCTCACAGCAACCTCCAACTCTTAGCTACTCAGCATCCCGAGTAGCTGGGACTACAGGTGTCCACCACAATGTCTGGCTATTTTCTTGTTGCAATTTGGCCGGAGCTGGATTTGAACCTGCTACCCTCAGTATATGGGGCTGGCGCTCCACCCACTGAGCCACAGGAGCCATCCTGGTGCCCTATGTTTTTGTTTGAAGCGGAATTTATGAATAGTTGCAAAACTTGACAATATTTTTAAGCTTCTCCTTCTTAACAGCCCATCATGTAAAAAAAGAACAAACAATGCTGGAAGAAGAAAACAGATTTTTAATGAGGATTGGGAATTGCAATACTATCTTGTTTCTGCTAAAGATAAGATGATTTTCTTGCTTTGTGATACTACAATACCAAGATTAAAGACATTCAATGCTCACCAACATTACAAAAGTAATAAGGACCACAAATATTTTAAATTAGAGGGAGAAGCCTGAGAGGTTATATTGTAGAAATTAAAGATGAAGTCGGGTGTAATCCCCGCACTATGGGAGGCTGAGGCAGGAGGATTGCTTAAGTTCAGGAGTTTGAGGGTTGTCTGAGAGAGAGTAAGACCCTGACTCATGAAAAAAAATGGAAAAACCCAGCCGGGTGCTACTGTGAGTGCCTATAATCCCAGCGGCTTTGGAGGCTGAGGCAGCAGGATGCCCACAGCCAGAGTCAGAGGTTGCAGTGAGCTATGATGCCATTGCACTCTGCTCAGGGCATAGGGTAGAACTCTGTCTCAACAAAAAGAAAGAAAGAAAGAAAGAAAGGAAGGAAGGAAGGAAGGAAGGAAGGAAGGAAGGAGGGAGGGAGGGAGGGAGGGAGGGAGGAATGAATGAATGAATGAATTATAGAGGAAAAGCAAAAGCCAAGTTGATTATGTACTTGGGGGAAAAATGAAGTCATTCAGTGATGTAGAAATAAAAGAATGTATTGTCAAAGTTGTGGGATGCTTAGAACTGGCTAATGTTTCAAAGTACAAACAACTGCCTCTTTCAAAGAGAACCATAACTGATTAGTAGCATGAATTAACTCAGCAGAATAACTTCATGCAATACTTCAAAAGGAAAACATATTATTCAATAGTTTTGGATGAATCAACTGATATGATACTACCGACTCAGCATATGTTTTATACTTTCTTCTGGTCATAACAGAAGATTTTCTTTTCTACAAAAGATTTTCTTTTCTACAAAAATTTTTGTTTTCTTGCAAACAGAACGTGGAGAATATAGATCTTCAACAACTTGCAAGATAAATGTCTGGAAGCTGGAATGAGTTTGGTGAATTTAGTGAGAGTATGTACGGAGAATCCACCTTCCTTTCATGATGGGGAAACATGAAGGGCTTATTGCACAGATAAAAGAAGTATGAAAGGATGGAGATGGTCTCATTCTTTTCATTGTGTCTTGCATCCCCAAAATCTCTTTGATAAAACTACTATTTTAAGTAATGCTTTGAAAAAAGTTGTAAAAATTTTTAACTAAATCTGTGCAAATGCAACTCACCATAATCAGTTTCATAACATGCTGAATTTGAAGGATGAGGATTCAGTATGCATTTGCCGTATCATTCTAAAGTGCATTGGCTGTCACAGGGTAGGGTGTCGACCAAAATTTTATCTCTGCAAGAACAGGTAAGTTAACTTTCATGAAGGACAGAATTAGTAATGTGAATTATTGAAAGAAGATTTCTATAGCAATGCAGCATTTCTGAGTGGTGTCATGTCAAATCAAATGACTTGAATATTTCCTTGCAAGATAAAACTAAGCCTACATTAGATATGTGGCAAAATAATAATAATAATAATAATAATAATAATAATTCAAGCATTTGAAAAAGCTATTTTTTTTAAAATTACTTCTTCATCAAAAGGAAATTTTGAGAGAATATTTTTCCCAGTTAGCAAAAGTCATTGATGAGTAGGATGATACAGGAAATCATTTGAAGAATATGCAGCTCTTACAGACATATTAATGGGAGAATACAATGAAAATTCACTGACTTCTAAAAAAATATTTGTTTCTTTTTTAAATTTCAGATAATATGAGGGCACAGATGATTAGGTTACATTGTTTGTGTTTGTTAGGTAAAGTGCGAATTGCAGTTGTGCCCCAGATATCATAAGAATCAGGACACCACACTCAAATTAGCCTTTCAGTCTCAGTTGATACCTATAAGGCATCTCTTAAGAACTGCAGATGGAATTGACTGAGCTCTCAGTGGCATTTTGAAGTCATTGTTTGATGCTGAGAAAGATCCAATTGAAATATAAAAAAATGCAGCAGAATACCCATGCCTTCAGCAACATGCCAATAGTAAGTGATTGAAAGCAGGAAAATGCTTTCCTGCTTTCAATCACTTACTATTGCAAATCTGCATTCTCCCACCTAACCCAAATCAAGAGCTCTTAAGGTCACGGATGACTGATACCCACCTAGAGTATACACTGAAACTGGGAACTTTCATGCTGCAACCAAATATTCAAATGCTTTCCGACAAAAAGCAGACATAACAAAGTCATTAAAAGATTAGTTAACTTTAAAATTAACAAATAGTTTTTATTTTTCAAATTATTAAGTACACAGTGGTTTAATTTTTACAAAATAATGTACATTTTTAAGTATATGTAACTGAAATTTCTTGACTGTGGCCTTTTTTGATTTACAGCTAAATTAATGCAGCCTTCCAGCATGAACTGGTCCTTCACATCTCATCTAGGTTCTTAAGGATATATGAAAGTGGAGATCAGTTTCTTAAAGTATAAGTTTTTCTTTCACTTTTTAAATTTAAATTTATTTTTTAGAAACAGGATCTTGGTCTGTCTCCCAGGCTGGAGTGCAGCATCACAATTACAGCTCGCTGCAACCTCGAGCACCTGGGTTCAAGCAACACTCCCATCTCAGCCTCTAGAGTAGCTGAGACTACAAGCATGGGCCACCATGCTCAGCTAATTTTTAAAATATTTTTTGTAGCATTAACATCTCAGTATGTTGCCTACGCTCGTCTTGACTTCTTGGCATCAAGCAATCCTCCTGGTTTGGCCTCCCAAATGCTGAGATTATGGGTGTGAGCCACCACGCTCATCTATATTAGTTTTCTCTTGCTATATAACAAATTAAACATATTAGGTGGTTAAAAGAAAAATACATTTATTGCCTCAGTTTTTGTGGGTCATGTGTCCAGGAATGGTTTAGCTAGGTCCTATGGCCAAAGTCTCACACTCTGAAATCAGGGTTGGATTGTTGGCTAGGCTGTGTTTCTTACTGGAGCTCAGAGTTCACTTCCAAGCTTGCTGGTGACAGAATTTAGTCCCTTATTATTGTAGGCCTGAGGTCACCATTTTCTTGCTGACCATGAGCCTAGGGCTGTCTCAGTTCCCCGCAAGGGTGAGGAAGTTGTAACCTTGGGGCCATGTGTGGCCTTTGGACTAAATTCAAATTTTGTAGAACAAAACCTTTTGTTTTTATTAATATGTTTTTATCGTTTTATATTTTCATTCTTAAAATGAAAATATTTAAAATACCAATGAGTAAAACAAGTCTCAACAAAATAATCCTCCTGGATTGACCAGCACAATTAGAGCATTAGTAAGCCATAAGGGTTAAATTGATGGCTGTGGCAGTTTCTCTGACCTTTTTTGTTTTTGATAACCATGACAGTTTTGAGAAGATCTGGTTAGGTTTTTTATAGACAATCTCACAGTTGGGATTTGTCTGATGTTTTTCTCATGATTGTGTTGGAGTTTGGGGTTTGGGGAAAGAAGAACATAGAGGTAAAGTGACATACTTACCACCTACTGCTACACAAATTCTCACGGTGGATGTTAACCTCAGACCCTCAGGAGAGGGGCTTATGTCATGTTTCTCTACAGCGTAATTACCTTCTCATACCAGTCTTTAGAACAATGTCACCATATACTGACCACACTAGAAGAGTGGGCGTCATGCTCCACCTGCTTGAGGGCTGAATATCTACAGAAGTGCTTTGGAATTCTATATTAGAGATTTATCTTTCTTCCCCATGGATTTGTTTGTTCAATCATTTATTTATATCATTTGGACTCCTGGATATTTATTCTGAATTTTGGGTTATAACCTAATAATCCTTTATTATTGCTCAAATTGTTCCAACTTTTGCGATTGGGAACTTTCTCAGTTGGCTCTTGCGTCCAGTTGACATACCCTCATCATTATGTTTTTTGTTTGATAACTTACTTAAGTCCTATATTATACACATTTTATACCTTTTTAAATTGCCCCATAGTTCTTAGATGTTTTATTCTTTTTCTTTTCATTCTTTGCATTTACATTTGGGAAGTTTTATTGACTTGTCTTCAAGCTCACTGATTCTTGCCTTGATTGTGTCAAGTCTACTGATGAATTCATTCAAGATGTTCTGCATTTCTGCTAAAATATGTTTGATTTTTAATGTTTTCTTTGATTCTTAGAATTTCCATCTCTTTGCTTCAATAACCCATCTGTTCTTACATATTATTTACTGTGAGCTCTTAACATAATTACTGTAAATAACTGTAATAATTAATTACAGTTATTTAAAATTCTCTGACAACTCACCAGTATCACATCGGACTTTATTTTGCATGCCTGATGTTTCTTGCCTTTTGGCGTGCCTTGCCACACCTTGAAAGCTGGATGTGTTGTATTAGATAATAGGAACTGAGGCAAATCGGCCTTTATTGCTGTTAACCTGGTCAGGAGTTGGGCTGTGTTTAATAGTTGCTATAGCTTTTGTTAGCAGAAGCTTCAAATTTCTCCCTGTCCCCTGTTTTTTGTCTCCCTTCTTAATCTTGGGCCTTCCTAAGTACTTCTCAGAGAGTCTGTGTCTTGCTGCTCTTTTGGCTGTAATCCAGTTGTTATTATACTGGAATCTCATTGGTGCGGTGAGATGTGGAGGACAGGAGAATCCTGTAATGCCACCGTTAGCTCTAGGTGTTCTTGTGGTCCTCTCTTGGGGGTAGGACTTCATATGTTTCTCTCCTCTCATTCCTCTTGTGCCCTGATGCCTTTCCACCTTTCCACCTATCTTCTCTAATCCCTGACACTTTTGAACTTCTTTTTAACCCCTTCAGGTGAGACAGGAAGGCTAGAGTCTACCAGAGTGGGAGGAATGTTGTACGTCTAGGAACCTTAGCAGGCTGTTACAGATTCGACCAAGAAAGATCTCACTGTGACTCCGACAATGTCTTTTCCCGGAGATGAAACCTTTGTTGGAAGAAAGCTCTGGGTGTATTTCATAACAATTACTCTTCCCCTCCTCCTGTTTTAGTGTCTTATCTATTTGCACTGGCTAATAATACTTTTAGAGCAAAGTTGAATAGTAAAGGAGATATTTGGTTCCCTACCTGTTCCTGATCTTAGTGAAAATACCTCATGTGTTTCTCCATTACATAAGATGCTTTAAAACTAATGTGTATGTGTTTTAGGCAGTTAAGAATTTGTCCATCAATTTTTATTTTCTGAAGGTAACTTTCTCATCATAAAGCGAGTATAGAATTTTGTCAAAGTTTTTTTCAGCATTTATGAAGACAGCCAAATACATTACCCACCCAACCCCAGATCTGTTCAAATAGTCTATTGTATTTAAAAATTTTATGTGGAATATATCTTGCTTTTTGGAACAAATCCTACTTGATCATGGTATGTTATTTTTCTTCTTGTGTTTAGATGCTGTTGGCTAACATTTTGTGTAGTACTTTTGCATTGATATTCATAAGTGATACTGGTCTGTAGTTTTCATTTTTTATACTTTTAAATATAATTATCAATGTTATGCTCCCTTTTTATTTTATTTTATTTTATTTTATTTTATTTTATTTATTTATTTATTTTATTATTAAATCATAGCTGTGTACACTAATGCAATCATGGGGCATCATATACTGGTTTTATAGATCATTTGATATATTTTCATCACACTGGTTAACATAGCCTTCCTGGCATTTTCTTAGTTATTGTGCTAAGACATTTATATTCTACATTTAGTAAATTTCACGTATACCCTTGTAAGATGCACCGTAGGTGTAATCCCACCAAACACCCTCCCTCTGCCCATCCTCCCCCTCCCTCCCCTCCCTCTCCTCCTTCTCCATATTCTTAGGTTATAATTGGGTTATAGCTTTCACATGAAAGCCATAAATTAGTTTCATAGTAGGGCTAGTACATTGGATACTTTTTCTTCCATTCTTGAGATACTTTACTAAGAAGAATATGTTCCAACTCCATCCATGTAAACATGAAGGAGGTAAAGTCTCCATCTTTCTTTAAGGCTGCATAATATTCCATGATGTACATATACCACAATTTATTAATCCATTCGTGAATTGATGGGCACCTGAGCTTTTACCATGACTTAGCAATTATGAATTGGGCTGCAATAAACATTCTGGTACAAATATCTTTGTTATAATGTGATTTTTGGTCTTCTGGATATATACCTAGTTGAGGAATTGTAGGATCAAATGGCAGGTCTATTTTTAGATCTCTAAGTGTTCTCCAAACATCTTTCCAAAAGGAATGTATTAGTGTGCATTCCCACCAGCAGTGTTGAAGTGTTCCCTTTTCTCCACATCCATGCCAACATCTCTGGTCTTGGGATTTTGTGATATGGGCTAATCTTACTGGAGTTAGATGATATCTCAAAGTAGTTTTGACTTGCATTTCTCTGATGATTAAGGATGATGAGCATTTTTTTCATATGTCTATAGGCCATGCGCCCATCTTCTTCAGAGAATTTTCTCTTCAAGTCCCTTGCCCAGCCTAAAATAAGATCACTTTTTGTTTTCTTGCTAATATGTTTGAGTTTTCTGTGGATTCTGGTTATTAAACCTTTGTTGGAGACATAACCTTCAAATGTCTTCTCCCATTCTGAGGTCTGTCTGTTTCTTTACTTACTGTGTTCGTGGCTGTGCAGAAGATTTT
>CAUYPK010026024.1:0-12770 GCA_963574355.1 Loris lydekkerianus | reverse complement strand
TTCTTCTGCTAGGTTTGGGGTTGAAGTGTTCTTCTTTCTCCAGTTGCTTGAGATGTTCCATTAAGTTACTAACTTCCTCTCTTTCCGTTTTCTTGAGGAAGGCTTGTAGTGCTATAAATTTCCCTCTTAGGACTGCCTTTGAAGTATCCCAGAGGTTCTGGTAATTTGTGTCTTCATTGTTGTTTTGTTCCAAAAATTTGGTGTTTTTTTTCTTAATCTTGTCTATAACCCATCTATCCTTCAGCATAACGTTGTTTAGTTTCCATGTTTTTGTATGTGTATGCAGGTTCCTGTTGTTATTGAGTTCAACTTTTATTCAATGATGGTCTGAGAAGATTCAAGGAATACTTTCTATATTTTAAAATTTGCTGAGGTTACATTTGTGTCCTAAGATGTGGTCGATTTTGGAGTATGTTCCGTGGGCTCATGAGAAGAATGTGTATTCAGTTTTGTTGGGATAAAATGTTCTGTAGATGTCAGTTAAGTCCAGATGTTGCATGGTTGACTTTAAGTCTAAAATTTCTTTGCTTAGCTTATTTTTGGAGGATCTATCCAGGACTGCTAAAGGGGTGTTAAAATCTCCAAGTACTATGGAAGTGGAGGAAATTGAGTTGCTCATGTCTGTTAGAGTTTCTCTTGTAAATTGAGGTGCGTTGTGTTTGGGTGCATAAATATTAATAATTGAGATCTCATCATATTATTACCTTTAACAAATAAAAAGTGTCCATCCTTATTCTTAATTATTTTGGTTGATTTAAAGCCTATTGCATCTGCAAACAGGATTGCAATGCCTCTTTTTTCTGCTTTCCTTTGGCCTGGAATATAGATGACCATCCCTTCACTTTGAGTCTATATTTGTCTTTTAATGTAAGACGCGAGTCTCAGATGCAGAAGATGTCTGGCTTGAGTTTTTTCTATCCATTCGGCCAACTTGTGCCTCTTTAGAGGATAATTTAAACCATTCACATTAATTGAGAATATTGATAAGCCTTTTGAGATTCCGGTGGACATTTTTAATCCTTTTGTGACTGTGGAAATTGGAATTTGATGAAAAAATTTTGGGGTGGGTTTACCTTTGTGGTGGAGAATTACACTGGTCTTTGTGGAGGATAGGTCTAAGAATATCCTGGAGATCTGGTTTAGTTGTGGCAAGTTTCTTCAACATGTGAATGTCGTTAAAGTATTTAATTTCTTCTTTATAAATGAAGCTCAGTTTAGCTGGGTACAGGATCCTGGGTTGAAAGTTATTTTGTTTTAGGAGATTAAAAGTCGATGACCATCCTATTCTAGCTTGAAAGTTTTCAGCATAGAGATCTACAGTTATTCTAATATTCTTCCCCTTGTAGGTAATGGTTTTCTTTCGTCTGCAGCTTTCATAATTTTCTCCTTCATATTAACTTTAGTGAAATTGATTATGATGTGTCTGGGGGATGTCTTATTCAGGTTGAGTCATGCTGGAGTTCTGAAATTGTCCGCTATCTGAATTTTGGAATCTCTTGGCATGTCTGCAAAGTTCTCCTTCATAATCTCATGGAGAAGAGACTCTGTGCTTTGTGAAGCCACGTTGTCACTTTCAGCAATCTATATAAGATGAATATTGGTTTTCTTCGAATTATCCCAGAGCTCTCTGAGAGTGTGGTGTGTTTTTGCTCTCCATTTCTCTTCGTCTTTCAGGGTTTGGGAGCATTCGAAAGCTTTGTCTTCAATGTCAGAAATCCTTTCTTCTGCTTGCTCCATTCTGTTACTGAGGGATTGTACTGTGTTTCTCAGATCTTTGAGGGATGCAACTTATTGTCTCAATGTGTCAAAATCTTTGGTCATTTGCTCTTTGAATCCGTTGAATTCTTGAGATGACTTTTGGAATTCTAATTCGATCTTTTTTGTTATCCATATCCTGAATTCAATTTCTGCCATCTCAGCTATTTGTTTATGCATGGGGTCTTGTGCTGTTTCTGCCCCCATTGATCCTTGGGGAAGTTGATCTACTCTGATTATTCATATTGCCAGAGTTTTTCTGTTGATTTCACCTCATGATTGTTTTCCACCGTGGCCTCTGGCCATCCTCAGAGTTGGGGAGGTGTCTCTCCAATCACTCTATTTTTGCTGGATCTTTGTAGGGAGTGACCCTCTGTAGTTCCTCTGGGGATGCTGTAGCTAGGGAGTTCTGGTTCTGGAAGCAGCTCTGGTGTGTGACACACCCAGATCAAGCAAATGGGCTGTGGGTAGTGTGCATGGTTCTGGGAGTGCCTGGTGCCCAGTGACTTTGGCACAGAAAGCCCAAGGCTCCAGCAGTCTCTGGCCAGGAGAAGGGCTCTGCTATAAGGCAGGGAGGGCTCCAGAGGGCACGCAGCTACCAGAGTCCCTGGCCAGATGAACGGGCTAGTGTGGAGGCTGGGTGGATACAGGAGGTAGGATGCAGGGTTGCGTGGCTCCCGCAGTTCCTGGTCAGGGAATGCAGAGGCCCAGTGGGTGCGGATCACCAGTCGGGGGTCACTGCACAGCTCTCATGGAGGTCGGGGCGGCGCCAAGCCTAGGAGTTTGAGGTTGCTATGAGCTGTGACGTCATGGCATTCTACCCAGGGCAACAGTCCAAGGCTCCAGTGTGCCAAAACCGTCTCACTCTGTCCCTAAGGATTAAGGCTGTAAGGCAGCTTAGCCCCTGACTTTACGCTGCTCAGTCACTAGGTTTCTTTGTCCTGCCCGATTCTTGCTCTGGGACTCTGAGGGCAGAGCTTGCTGGGGCAGTTCTTTCACAATGGCTTCCTGTGCCCAGCTCAGTGGCTCAGTTTGGGGCCCCAGACAATGCCCAAAGTTTTCCACACTCCTGCTCAAGCTCTCCCCAAGGCAGTTCAACTGAGTGCTAAGTCCAAGAACACCAAAACATTTCACAGGTAAGGCTTTCCATTTTGCAGTCTCACTGCTACTTGTACTTATGTTTGGTGGCGTTATTAGGTCTATCAAACACACGCAACCACTTGCCAGTTTTCCACTGTTTTTGTCATCCTCTTGGGGTCCAGAAGTCCCTTGCTGGCTCCCTGTATCCTCAAAGGGATGCTTATAGGCAGATCCCACTGGCCAGAGATGCCTGGAGTCTTGTCTCCCCAGACTTGCTATGCCCATTTTCCGGGAAGCTGTTACTTGGCTGCCATCTTTAATCCGATCCCCCTATTCTTTACAAGCAAAAATAAATCTAAATTCACCCCCACCATTTCTCAAACCTTAGCCAAAGCCTTAAATATCACATAACACTTTCATATTTCTTTTCATCCTCAATGTTCAGAGAAAATTAAAAAGTCTGTTTACACACTAAACTTCAGGTGCCCCAATCATAATTCCTAACATTTTATCTTCCAACCTTTCAAACCTACATCTCTTAATTTAACAAATTATACACATGAAAGTAAACTTTCATCTTCTCACTCAATGAAGTCATCCAGTCATACCCTCTTTACTTCAACTTTACCGACACTACTCCCCTATCAGATCTGAACCCATCAAAATGCTCTAATATAGTCACTTTCCCTTCCAAACCAAAAAAAGAAGTTACATAGAAAGTGTCAACCTTCCTTCCAGTTTCTCTGCAAAAAAAAAAAAACAACAAAAAACAAAAAACAAAAAAAAAAAACAATACCCAATTTCCCCAGTCCACATTCAGAGTCTCTGTTTTGTAGTTATGTTACTACCTAATTTTAAAATTATTACAGAAAATAAATCCATTTCAATGCTTCCTCTTTCTCTCTATCCAACAACCCATATAAAATGAACTGCCCAAGTTGCCATACTTCCCTTACTAACAATGGTGAAAATTACGGCTAACATAAACATAGGAACAGCTGGCATTTCCTACTCAATAACTCATTTTATTCAAACTCAACTCTCAAAGTTATCTCAACAGGTACTCAGTTGGTACTCCAAATTTACAACAAAAGAAACTGTTCTTCGTGAATGAATTACACTCTACTCTGCACCACAAGTCTTTCCTGAACACCACTTCTAAACAACCACCACTAAAAGAACAGCCTGAAACCAAAAACATACATCTTCCCAATGAAAAAGATCATAATCATCTACTAGTTGGTCAATTAAAACTATGAGCCCCCCTCAGCAGGAATAAACTACAGAAGAGAGAGCTCTACACCATCCCCTATCCCAAGGCCAATCCCCTATTTTTAATAAATCAAGAAGGGAGGAATGTTAGGTAATTGCCCCAGAGAAAGCCCCTCCCCCAGAAAAGCCTCTCCTGCTTTCTATAGACCAAGGTTAACTGTCTCACTCTCAAAGTGACATCTACCCGTTGAACTTTTCAAACTTGTGGCCTGCCCCTAACACCTCTTCTGGCCAGAGCAGTAACTCCTTATTGGCTATTCTACCATCCCATCACCATTCTAAGACTTCCCCTAACCAAACCTATATAGGTCTCTCTCGTATGCATGCTGTCTCTCTCTCCCTTCCTCTCTTACTCTCTCTCCTCTCTCCCTTTCTCGCTCTCTCTCTCTCCCCTCTCTTTCCCCTCTCTCTCTCTTCTTTTCTCTCCTCCTTGTTGCTGCTCTGCAGCATCCCTCCCTTGCCAATAAAAACCTTTTGTACAAGCCTTGGTGGTCTGTGAGATCTCTGCCGGTCAAGTGCCCCACCTTTCAAAAGAGTCCTCTGTATTGTGTGGTTCAGGAAACAGGGAGCTCCCTGCCCCTCACTGAAGGAGAAAATTGTGGCCCAACTACACTGATATTGGCAAGATGGATCTCAGCCAGGTGAGCCTCCTACTGGGGGGGTACCTTTCCCCACCCTGTGGAGTGACTTGGTTCAGCATCTGTACTTCACAGGCTCCTCCTGGAGATTCTGCCCCCAGCTCCAATCCTATTGACTTGGAAGGTGAAGGTCAAGCCTCAGGTGATCCCATTGTAGGAAATCCTGGTACGTATACAGCAAGATGCAGATTCCCCTCCCCAATGCGAGGAGAAAGCCATGGATTTTTAAATCTGTTGTGGGCAGGGTTGACCCTTTGGCAAAAACCACCAATTGAATCTGGTGGGGATGGGGCTGACACTTTGGTGAAAGCCACAACATTTTTGTACTCGTTGTGGCAGGGCTGTGGCTTTGCCTGGAACACTTATGCTTGCTATCCAAGAGCCATCTTCCACTTAGGAGCATCACCCAGAGGTCCTTTCCCCAACCTCACCAAACAGTTCCTAAGGGGATTTGCTTATTCTGCAATCCAGAAAGGGAGCTTTGGGAGGCTGTATGTGAGAAAGGCCATATGTATAAGCTGCAGCTCATTTAAATAGTCAGTGGTGAAGGATAGTGGTGAGATCCATATCGTGGGGGCTGGATCTGATTCCAACATGCCAGCTTTAGTTTCTAGATGACCTTAAAACCCTAGTGAATGGGTCAGCATAACAACATGCTGCTACATTGCTCATAAATGTCCTGGAAGGAGCATGGTGAACTCCATGCATGGAGCCCTCGAAACCTGTATAAGCCAGCCTATTTTAGTACCCAAATATCCACAAATACACTGGTGATCTGGATAACTGTGTACCAACCAGCTTCTTTGCTCTGGCAGGTCCTAGAAGGATTGGGCCAAGCTTCACTTGTGGGGGCCACTGATCGCAACACCAGACTCTAGGATTAGGCATCACATTAGTACTAAAAAAGGCAGCCAAGTGGCCCCCATACCTGCTAAGCAGTTGGAGAATCAAGAAGCTGCCACTTGGCACTGGAAAGTCCTAAAAGGGGTGTGGATATTTCTGTGCTTTGGGTCAGCCAGTGCTATCACCAGCTCACCTGACTTGTTATCCAAAATTCCCCAAAGCCAGTTAAGCATCACTATTGCCAGCAGATAGACATGCCACTTGATTGGCTTATGCTCTAGCTGCCTCGTGGGGGCTGCCTAAGAGAATCCAGTCAGAATATCTCTCAATGGCTCAGTGACTGTAGCTCAGTGGTTAGGGTGCCAGCCATGTGTATCAGGGCTGGTGGGCTCAAACCCAGCCTGGGCCTGCTAAACAAAACAACCACAACAACAAATAGCCAGGCATTGTGGTGGCATCTGTAGTCTCAGCTACTAGGGAGGCTGAGGCAAGAGAATTGCTTGAGCCCAAGAGTCTGATGTTGCTGTGAGCTATGACACCATAGTGCTCTACAGAGGGCAACAAAGTGAAAAAAGAATATCTCTCAACAATTCAGGGAAATCCTAACATTCTAGTTTAAAAATTAAAAAAAAAGCAATAAATGAATAAATTGAAAACACACATGGGACACATGGGGAGGAATCAGCAGGAGAATATTGGCAACATGAAAAATTAGAGCACATCATCTCCTCCAAGAGATGACAAAGGAGATACAGCTGAAAACATATCTATAGAGAATTGTTGAAGTGAAGTGATAGAGAATTCAGAATATGGATGGCAAATAAGATGAAAGGAATAGAAGAAAAGATGGAAAAAGACATCAAAAAAGAAGTCCAAAATCTGTTTTAAGAAATCAATGAAATTAAAGACAAAGCCACCAAATTTCTGGAAATAATTACAAAAGATGTATCAGAACTTAAGAAACTGACAGAAGCATTCAGGAAGTTTCAAAACACAGTAGGGTATCTCATCAATAGAGTAGAGCAAGAGAAGGAAGAATCTTAGAAATAAAAAAAAAAAGATTTTTGGACTAACCAAATCATTCAAAGAAGCAGAAAATAAGAGCAAAAGCAGGGCAGTCTTTTAGAGACATATGCAACTACATAAAGCACACAAACATAGGAATCATATGGATCTCTGAAGGGGAAGAAGAGTGTCCTAAAAGAATGTAATCTCTACTTCAAGACATCATGATGGAGAATTTCCCAAGTGTTGTGAGAGACCCAGAAATTCAGATGCTAGATAGTTACAGAATCCCAGAATGACTCAATTCAAAGAAAGCATCTCCTAGACACATTGTAATTAACATAGCTGAAGTGAAACTGAAAGAGAAAATTCTGAAAGTAACCAGGTGTAACAAATTTCTTGACTAAAAGGGGAAAAACATCAGGGTGACAACAGACTTTTTAGTGGAAACTTTTCAATCCAGTAAAGAGTGTCATCTGTCTTTAACCTTCTTACAAAAAAACAAAAAACATTCAGCCCAGGATTCAGTATCCTGCTAAAATAAGTTTCATATTTTATGGAGAAATCAAATATTTTACTGACAAGCAAGCATTGAGGAAATTCACAAGACAAGCTGTCTAGGAAGTAGTCAGATGTGTTCTATAAACTGACCATCACAATGGGCCTCCATCAAATTAAAGGCACCCAGAACCTAAAGGACAAATCCTAGCTTCTAGAAAGATGCTAGTGATAAAATCAAGCAATAGCCTTCCACAAAACAAGATGAACAGAACTCCACCATATTTATCAATTCTCTCAATAAATGGGAATGTCTTGAATTCCTCACTGAAGAGGCACAGGCTGGCTTTCTGAATAAAAAGGAAAAAGCCAAGTATATGATGTCTTCAGCAAACACATCTAACCTCTAAGCAAAAAAACAATACTGAGGGAGAAGGGTTGCAAAGTAATATTTCAGGCAAATAGAAATCAGAAAAACATCAGGAATTTATATATTTTTACTGATTTCTTGGTATTTAAATCAAGAAAAGTAAAGAATAAAATAAAGATGAATATTAAATACTGATTAGAGGAAAAATACAATAAGAAGACATTTCAATGCAAGTATCTATGCACCTAACTTAATTCCTTCTAGATATATAAATTAATCCTAGCTGATCTAAACAATATGATATCTTGCAACATCATAATAACTTGGAACTTCAATACCCCTCTGACAGAACTGGACAGATCCTTCAAGCAGAAACTAAAGAAAGAAGCAATGGACTTAAACACGGTTTAAAACAAATGGGCTTAAAAGACTTATACAGAAAATTCCACCACAATAAAACTGAGTATATGTTCTTCTTGTCAGCCCATGGATCATTTTCCAAAATTGATCATGTTTTAGTGCACAAATTGAACCTCAAATAATTTAAAAGAATAGGAATTATACTTTATATGTTTTCAGAACATCATGGAATAAAAGTAGAACTCACCTCTAAGAAAAATCTTCATCCCAAAACAAAGTCATGGAAACTAAGAAGTCTTGTGTTGAATTACAGCTGGGTCAAGGAAGAGATGAAGAATGAAATAATTTTATCTCTAGAGCAAAATGCTAAAATAAGTTTCATATTTTATGGAGAAATCAAATCTTTTACTGACAAGCAAGCATTGAGGAAATTCACCACAAGACAAGCTATGCAGGAAGTAGTCATACTATACAATGATACCACAACTTACCAAAACCTGTGAGATACTGGAAAGACAGTCTTAAGAGGGAAATTTATGTCATTAAATGTCCACATTCAAAAAACAGAAAGGGCACAATCAGCATCCTAATGAATCATCTTAAGAAACTGGGAAAGGAGGAGCAATCTAATTACAAACCTAGTAGAAGAAAGGAAATAACCTAAATTATATTAAAATTAAATGAAATTGAAAACATAAAAACCATTCAGAAGATTAGCAAAACAAAAAATTGGTTCTTTGAAAAGAATAATAAAATCAATAAATCCTTGTCTAGGTTAACTAGAAAAAGAAAAGTAATATCTCTAATAACTCCAATCAGAAACAAAAGGGAAAATAACAACAGATATCACAGAGATACAAAAGATCATCACTGGTTACTATAAAAAGCTCTCTGCCCCCCAAATTTGAAAATGTTGAGCAAACAGACCAATATCTGAATTCTTACCTTTCCCTAAACTCAACCAGAAAGAAGTAGTTAATTTTGAACAGATGAATATCAAGTACTGAAATTGCAACAACAGAAAAAAACCTTCCAACAAAGAACAATCCTGGCCCGATGGCTTGGCAGCAGAATTCTACCACACCTTCAAAGAGAAGCCCATACCTATATTGCAGAACCTATTTCAAAACATTGAGAAGGATGATACCCTCACTAACTCCTTCTATGAATCATTTGTCACTGTCACACCAAAATCAAGAAAGGATTCAACAAAAAAGGGAAACTACAGAAAAGTATCCTTAATGAATATCAATGTAAACATATGTAAACATATTCATTAAAATTCTAGCAAACAGAACACAGTTACACATTTAAAAATTACACATCATGATCAGATTGACTTTAGCTAAAAGTGATGCAAGATTTGTTTAACATACATAAATCCATAAATGTAATTCACCATATAAGTAGAAGGCAAAACAAAGACCATATGATCTCACAGACATAGAAGAAGCATTAGAAAAAATTTGGCATCCTTTTCTGACAAGAACACATAATAGGCATAGATGGGATAGTTCTTAAACTGCTAGAAGCCATCTACAACAAACTTACAGCCAATATCACTGAACTGAGTAAAACTGACAGCATTTCCACTTAAAACTAGAGCCATACAATGATGGCCACTATTGCCACTACTATTCAACATACTGTTGGAAGTTCTAACCAATGCAGTCAGGCAAAAGAAGTATATCAAGGGTGTTCAAATGGGGACAGAGGTGGTAAAATTCTCTCTCTTTGATGATGTTGTGATTTTAAACTTAGAAACCCCCAGGGACTTAACCACAAGGCTTCTGGAAGTGATTAGAAATACAGTAATGTCTCAGGATATAAAATCAGTGTCCAGAAATCAGTAGCTTCCATGTATGGCAATAACAGTCAAGCTTAGAATTAAATCAATGACACAATGCTTTTCACAGTAGCTTCAAAGAAAATGAAATACCTAGGAATATACCTAACAAATGAAGTGAAGGACCTCTACATTAACAACTATGAAACCCTGAGGAAAAAAGAAAATAGTAGAAGAAATTAACAAATGGAAGAACATACCATACTCACGGTTGGGAAGAATGAATATTGTTAAAATGTCAATACTATCCAAAGCAATGTACAGATTTAATGCAATCTCCATTAAAGCACCAATATAACACTTTGTAGAGCTTGAAAAAATTGTACTTCATTTCATATAAAACCAGAAAAAAACCCTGGATAGACAACTGAACTTTATGAAATAAAAACAAATCTGTAGGCATCACCTTCCTACACCTCTGGTTACACTATAAGTCATTAGTGATCAAAGCAGTATGGTACTAGCACAAAAATAGAAACATAGATCTATGGAATAGAATAGAGAACCTACAGATGAAACCAGCTGCATATGGCCATCTGATCTTAGATAAACCAAACAAAAGCATACACTGGGAAAAGAATCCTTATTTAATAAATGATTCTGGGAAAAATGGTTAGCTACATGTAGAGGACTGAAACTGAACCCATACTTTTTATCACTTACAAAAATTGACTCACCATGAAAAACATTTAAATTTAAGACACAAAATGACAAAAACTCTAGAAGAAAGTGTGGGAAAAACTCTTTATCATATCAGCCTAGGGAAAGACTTTATGAGGAAGACCCCTTTGTTACTGTAGCAATGCTAAAATATATAAATGGAACTTCATCAAGCTAAAAAGCTTCTGCACAGCTAAGGGTACAACAATTGAAGCATACAGCAACATTAAGAATGGGAGAAGATATTTTTATGCTACAAATATGACAAAGGACTGATAACTAGAATCTATAGAGAACCCCCAAAAACCAATAAGAAGAGTAAACAATTCCATTTATTATTGGGCAAAATACAGGAATAGGACCTTCTCCAAAGACAACATCTGAATGTCCCAAAAACACAGACAAAATGCTCACCATCCCTAATCATCAGAGAAATGCAAATCAAGACCACCTTGAGATATCACCTAACACCAGTGAGAATAGTCCACATCACAAAGTCCCAAAGCTGTAGATTCTGATGTGAATGTAGAGAGAATGGAACACTTTTCCACTATTGGAGTACCTTCAAACTAATACAGCTTCTTTGGAAAGAAGTATGGAGAATCCTCAAAGAGCTAAAAGTAGACCTCTCATTTGATCCCACAATTCTATTACTAGGTGTCTACCCAGAAACAAAAAAATCATTTTTCCCATGAGGATATTTGCACTATGATGGTTATTAAAGCTAAATTTAGAATAGGCACAATGTGGAATCAACCCAAGTGCCCATAAACCCCTGAATGGATTAATAAACTGTGTTTTGTATATGTATATGTATGTATATGTATACCATGGAATACTATTCAGCCTTAAAAAGATGAAAACTTTACATCTTTTATATTAACCTGAATGGATTTGAAGAATATTTTCCTTAGTAAAGTATCATAAGAATGGAAAATCAAGTATCCAATGTACTCAATATTAATATTAAACCAGTAGATGTCCAACTACATGCCCATGCCAGAGATAAACACAATTAAATTCAAGAGAGAATAAGAGGGAGGAAGAGGGGAGGGAAAGAGATAGTGGGATTGGTGTGCTCCTACCTAATGGGCACAATATAGTGGTATATAGCACACCTCTTGTGTGAAGGGCTCAACTACAACTTGGACTTTATCTAACAAATGCAAACAATGTAATCTAATTGTTTGTACCCTTATGTTAATCTGTGATTAAAAAAGGAAATTACTATCACCTAATAATATAATAACCATCATAACACCGTATTTCCTAAATGTCTTACTTACATGTTTATAGTGTTGCTGGTGCAAAGAAACTTACTATGCTCCCATTTGTATGAAAGTACAGCATATGCGACTATGTACAGTAGATAATGCTTGATAATAATAAACAACTATGTTACTGGAAAAAAAAGTAATGATGCATATTAATCACTTACAGTAAAGTCTAGCACACAGCAAGAGCTTAATAAGGGACATTTATTTCTATTTTTTGTGTTTAGCATGACATTGTCCATGTGTCTGTATCATTGTTAAGCCACAGTAGTATATTTTGATAAAAATTCCTTGAGGGCTAAGCTTGGATGACTTGCCTATTATTGCAAAATGTACTTTTCATGAACTTCTCTTTGAGCTTTGGTGAATGGGTTTTATTTGCCAATAGGGTGAGGATAGAACTGACTGAGTTTGGAAATGGTTTGGCTATTACCATAAATACTTTTAAGTCAGAAAGCCTTGGGGTCCTTTTGTGGTTGCTTACTTTATTCAGTACCTCAAAAAAGAATCCCTACTTCTCTTCTTCCCATAACATTGCCCTCACACCCCCACCTGGGGCTGGGGTATACTTTCTTCATACTTCTATAAGCATTGAGAGGGATAATGGGAAACATGGAGTCAGAGAGGTAGGCTAACCTGAGCCTACAATGCTGGCAGGGAGCCAGTATGGTATTGATGACTCCAGCACAAGAAGAAAGCTCCAGTTTCTCTCACTGTTTGATGGCTTTGGGGACGGTTGAAAAATAAAACCCAATCTGTCTTGTAACTAACTTCATTCTTTTTAAATGTTTAATTTCACATTATGTGAAAACCAAATTTCTTATAGTAAGTTTAATGTTCATTCCAGATGTTAGTCCTGAAAGCAAATAATTTCCTCTGGAGTGGAATTCCAAACTGAAATATAGAAATAAAAATATTGGCTTGATACAGTGCTAATAAATCAGCCTAGGGACCTGATGCATCTGATAGTTAGCAATTATAATGATAATAATTAGTAAAAAATAGTGTCTAGAGTTGTTTGAACTAGTTCAGGGGTAGCGAACACGCGGCTAGAGCCGCATGCGGCTCCCGGCCAAAATGAATTTCGGCTCTTTGCCTCTTATCATTATTTTGTATACTGTGGCTCTTTGCCAAGTTTGGATTTTGTTATGCTGCTTCTGAGGAGGGAC
>CAUYPK010026022.1:0-11616 GCA_963574355.1 Loris lydekkerianus | reverse complement strand
CTTAGCAAAGTATCCCAGGAATGGAAGAAAAAGTATCCAATGTACTCAGCCCTACTATGAAGCTAAACTATAGCTTTCACATGAAGGCTATAACCCAACTATACCCCAAGACTATGGGGAAAGGGCCAAGGAAGGGGAAGGGAGGGGGGAGGTTTTGGTGGAGGGAGGGTGATGGGTGGAGCCACATCTATGGTACATGTTAGAATGGGTACAGGCGATTGCACTAATGTACACAGCTATGATTTAACAATAAAAAAAAAGAGTTAATAATAGAATGTAAAAAAATTAACACCATTTTTAGCCACATTTGCATACTGTTTTTCAGCTTGGGACCAAAAGAGGACAGTCACGGGTGAGGCAGATTTCAGGTCAGATTGCAGGTTGACTCCAGAGAAATGGACTGGCAGTGAATTGCCCACAACTGGCAAAGTGCAAGAAAAGATGATTCCATTATGCCTCGAAGATTGCATTGCTTCCCACATAAATGTACTTCTTTTTTATTTTGGGGGGCAGAGTCTCACTTTGTTCCCTTGGATAAAGTGCTGTGGCATCATAGCTTACAGTGACCTCAAATTCTTGGGCTCAAGTGATCCTCTTGCCTGAGCCTCCAAAGTAGCTGGGACTATAGGTGTTCGACACAACAACAGGCTAATTTGTCTATTTTTAGTAGAGAGAGGGTCTAACTCTTACTCATGCTGGTCTCAAACTCCTAAGCTCAAGTGATCCACTGGCCTCAGCCTCCCAGAGTGCTAGGATCACAGGCGTGAGCCACTGTGCTCAGCCTTATCTAATTTCTTAAGAAGTCACTACAGAAAGAGAATCCCCAAGTGGTCTATAGGAAATGTGTGCTCTGGGCTCAGTGTGTATTGTGCAGCCTCTTCCCTGGAACCCTTAAGTGCAGAGGATGGGGAAGGCCACAGTGAGGTGTATGGTTGCTCCCTGAGGGGGTTACTGAACAGACCCTCAAGGGAGGCTTTTCACCAGCTGTTGGATCTTGACAGATGAGGCAGCATCTGATCTCACTGCCTGGGATAATCACAAGTGAAAGCACAGTGTCCTCCATGCTCCCTGAGCCCTGGTCAAGCAGAGGCCAAAGTCTCCTTTCCCAACCCCCATGTTGACCCCAGATGCTTTGCTACGGTTCCTGCAGAGTCTAGACCCAAATAAACCACATTGACTCCAGCAGACACTCTCCTATCTCTCATTGAACACACATTTCCTTCTCTAGCTTGTTGTGGAGAATGGTCTGCAAGGGTGACACACCCTTAGGGATACCTAAGAGAATGGTTCCACTTGTGTTGGGGAGAGGCCTCATGAAAGCAAAGTCTAACAATGCCAAGGCAGCAGACATGTGAAAGGATGTGTCTGCCAGACAGAACAGAGCAAGTGCAAAGTGTGGGAGGCAGAGGGGCTTGGGACATGCATGGGGGAGGAAAGCATTCAATAGGGCCAGGGGCTTATTCCAGCTGGGGCTGAGTGGGGCTGAGCCTTGAAGCAGAAGAGGTATCTGGAGTTCAGAATAAGCAACCATGCCAAGGGACTTGGTGTTCAATCTGAAGGCCAAAGAGAGCTGCTGAAGGACTACAAAGAAAGGAACGATAGGATAAAGAAAGGAATGATAGGAGCAGATTTTTGTTTTTCAAAAGACAGTCTGGTAACACTCCAGTGGGGTGGAGAATGGATTGAAGCCAAAGAGACTGGAATCAAGATGCCAGTTAGGGGAATATCATAGACATTTGCATGAAAAATGCTCAGGACCTTTCCTAGGGCCATGTAGTTTGGGAAAGGGAGGAGAAAAGGTTTATATCTAGAGATATTATGGGATAGAAGGATCAGGATGGAGTCTGGTGGACTCCCATGTTTTCTGACTTGGACAGCTTCATAGTTGGTGAAGCCTTTCCCCAAAACAGGATAGTCATGCGTTCAGTCTTGCTGCCCTTGCTTATGGGACCATATGTCTGATTTGGATTGAAAATAAGTAACACACATGCAAGGAAATTAAAATAAATAAATAGATAAACTGAAATAAATAAATAAATTGAAAATAAATAACACACATAACACATGTATGTTAACACACATAACAACATATATAGGGCAAGTTTCCCTCACCTCTAAAAGCCTCGTGGAGTTTCAGGGAGCATAGGGTAGCAACATTAGCAGTGTCCCCCATGTCCAGTCCTGGTGGTGCCAACAGTGGCTGCAGCCTTTCACTGCGTCAGGTTTTATCATTCAAGCAGTCTTGAGCCTCGTTCTCCACCTCTTCTGGCAAATCTGTAAGCTACCATGTAATCTTTCAAAACTATTTTTTCTCCCTACAGTCCCTGCAGAGTCTGGAATTGTTGCTTGTGATTAAGAGCCTTGACTGTTATAGATATTGAATCCAGGAATAGTTGCAGGCAACTGACCCTTAGGGAAATGTGGAAATTGTGGCAGTTTTGGGGGAGGTGAAGGCTGGGAGACTCTAGTATTAAACAATTTGATTCTGGCAGTCCATGCATACAGAGGATAAATGGCAGATTAAATTATTATCTCTCTACACTTGGAATGAAGTGCTGAATGAAGTGTGGTGGGCAGAATTGTAGTACCCAAAGATCTCACGTCCTAAACCCTGGGACTATGACTAGGATGAGATATTGTGCCCATAAATATGTTACCTTACATGGTAAAAGGGAGTTTGCAGATGGAACAAAGTTTGCTAATCAGCCAACTTTCAGATACGTAGTTGAGAGTATCCCGAATGGTGCGGGGGGACCCAATATAATCACATGAGCCCTTACAGCCAAAGCACAAGGAGCAGGCAGGGAGATTGGAAGCACAAGAAGGGTGGCGGGGCCACGTGTTAAGTAATGGGACCTCAGTCCTATGACCACAAGGAGCTGAATTCTGCCAGAAACATGAATGAACTTGGTAGTGGATTCTACCCTCAAACTTCCAAAAAAGAACATAGCCCTATCGACTCCATTTCAACTTTTGAGCCTTTGCAGTGAATGCAATCACATCATGCCATCCTTCTGAACTATAGAGCCATGAGGTAATAAATAGGTGGTGTTTTAGGCCAGTAAGTCTGCAGTAATTTGTTATGCAGAACTACACTAATACAGGTACTAAGGAGGCTACTGTCAGAGAAATGATGAAAAGCCTGAAAAACTCAAGGACTATGAGGTGTGAAGCTCCTTCTAAGGGCAGTAAGAAGCTGAAAGAAAGAAGAAGCTCCAATTTTTAAATTCTTAGTCTAACAGGCTCAAGTCACCAGCAGCAGTGACCAACCTGTCAGACAGCACTATGTGAAGAGAGAAGATGGTGCTTTTTTCTCCCTGAGACACATTTATATTTGCTTTCCCAAGCACCTACACAGACTTGTTATCAAAAACAACATTGCTTCTAAAGAATTCATTTTTCTGCAACATTAAAAAAAAAATGGTTGACGGTTTTCATTCATTAGTTTTACCTTACGTCAAATCACCCAGAGGCAAGCTGGCCTTATTTGTGTCACCTATTGGAGAAACCACACCTTTGAGGTCAGGGCACCAATCTACAGGATACAGTATGTGCCTGAAACCAACAGCCAATGCATGTGGCCAGGAGCCAAGAGGTGCATATGAAGGTATTGCTCCTAACCTAGGGATTCAGTCAGTGCTGTTGCTTCCTATCTTTACAGCTCAGGATTCCTGAGGGAAAAAAAAAAATGTGTCTATAACAGAGGGAACAAACTGAAAAAGGGTAAAAGTGTTTTTGGTCTCTTTAAAACCCCTTCACCCATTTTGAGAACTAAAATCTGTATTCCTGCCTTGGGCAAGTGATGGGGGGAATCTTTTTGTTCTTTGTACCACAGAAAATGGCTCAACAGAATTATTCTGAACAGTAGTCACCTTTGATTATCTTCACTGGAGATAGATGGATCAGAACCATCAACTGTGGTTATACAGCAATAGCCTAAAGCTGAAAACTTCCCTTTTAAAAGCTCTGCATTTCTGCTTGTGGTTAGGACAGTGGCAAATTAATAAACCTCCCTTTCCAGCTCAGTGCCCATGGCACAGTGGTTACAGTGCCAGCCACATACATCCAGGCCAGCTAAACAACAATGACAAGTGCAAAAAAAAAATAGTTGGGCGTTGTGTGGACACCTGTAGTCCCAGCTACTTGGGAAGCTGAGGCAAGAGAATCACTTCAGCACAAGAGTTCGAGGTTGCTGTGAGCTGTGACGCCATAGCACTCCACTATGGGTAACATAGGGAGACTCTGTCTCAAAAAAAAAAAAAAAAAATCTCTTTCCTTCTCCTCAAACCACTTGTCCTCATTCTTCTGATGTGGCCTTGGGGACAGTGCCAAGATAACTTTTCTATTTAAGAGACACAATGGATTCCAAGAATAGCCATTTCAAAAACATGGTCATCTGAGCTCCTGATATTACTGTGGTTGTAACATAACCACTACATGATGCAGGTGGAGAGGAGTAAAGAAAGAATCTTGGAGTCCACTGGGACTTCTGGCACTTTGATGTGCAGTGATAAGGATGAATGGAAACCATAACTTGTAGTACTGGATGGTAGTGTCTGCTAATTTCTTTGATGTAAAAATCTCACTATAGCCAATTTCAAGCTATCAACATGGCAAAACTGAACATGCAATTGAGATAAGACATACTGTAGCACTCTATTGTATGGTATTTCTACCACACATATAAAAAGACATAATTTCAAAAGGATAATTAGTAAAATAATTAGAAAGTGATGAGTTTAGGGTATTTATTATATTTGTGTTTAATAAAATTTAACTATAAGCTGTTTTTAACAAATGGTCACAACACTGTTGAAAATTTACTAACCCACTCTCACAAGCTAGTACAAGATAGATCCAGAACACCATTGGCCAGGCAGTTTTATAGAGAAAGTGTCAATAATGGCTCAGATAGCTCATAAATGAATGTTGGGGTCACCTTTTCTGGCTAAATAATCCAGTTGAGGTTCTAGCTAATAGCAAAGTAAATATTAAACATGGCAGAAAAGAAATGTCATAAATATCAGTTCTGGCCTTCGGTCCAGTTGCAAAATCTATGGCTAGATGTTAGAGCAGCTACCTATATTTTCTTCCATTGCTTGTGTATATTGGTGAGTTTTAACACATTTTCTTGTGTTGCCTGTCTATTCTCCACTCTTGGAGTAGTTGACTTTACAGTTTAGTCTCTAGTTCAGATCACAGAATTTTGAGAATGAGTGTGACAGAATTTGAGGAGGGTTGAACAGCCCCAGAGACCCTATAGGTGGACTTAGAACTGCTCACAGCTCTTAGGAAACATTGGGTTGTCTCCCTTAAGGAAATAGATTAATTCATTTTCCCTTATGTGAGGGTTAAGAGAGAAGGATTTTTGTTTTATTGTATTTTGGTTTTGAAACATAAATGTAGAAAGAGGAAATGTTGATATGGTAAAATCTGTCCTCAAACTACCAACTTCTATGTAACACAGTTAGCATTGCCTCTGTCCTCTGTTCAACCCCTATTCTCAAATGTGGGCAGGCTAATTTTAACCTGCTTCTGCAGCAGGACTGAAAAATATGAAGGGAAGATGAAGAAAAGCAAGGAAAAAGCAGGTGACCCTGCATGAGAAAGATGAGTGATGGAGGACACACCCCTGCATCCCTGGTACTCTCCCTGGATCAGGACAGGGATATGGAACTAAGTAGGAGGGTTTTAGAATCACTGCAACTATTCTGGAATCTCTTCCCCATGCCGAATCCAGAGTCATTCTCTCGATATTTAACCTGGAGTTCACAGCTGCCCCAAATGACACTATATAGCACTTGGGACCTGGACAAAATTGGATCCTGCAGTGGATCTATCTAGCTGTGCTGTCCCACCTGGTAATTTATTTCACAATAATGAAACCCCATATCTTGGATTTGGATTTTAGGGATTGCAGCAGGATTTTATGGTATTGCACACCAAAAGGGAAGAATTTTGTAGATAATTGTTTTGCTTAATTTTTGGCTTCCCAGAACTTGAGCCCATTTCTGTAACTGAGGAATTCCCACTTCATAAGTCTGAGTATGAGTCTGTGCTGATAAGACCCAGTACTCACCTTCCCACTTGCCTGGGAAATGGCTCTGTGAGTTATTGACCAATCGTTTACCACTGGGTTAGTCATCATTCTGCAGGAGTTCTAACTTATAAAGTGTATACACCAGGGTGTAGTAATCCACATGGCAAACTGGTGGGCTTCCCATAGGTCTCCAGTGGCTCCCACACTCACTTCACTCGCAGCAAGAAGAAAAAGACTATCAGCTAGCTCCATTGTGTCCCGTATTTCTGCCCTGGCTCTGTTAATGAGCACATCAGAACGTGTACAGCATAATGATAATCGGAGATTGTGATGTTGTTGACAATCCTGAGGTATTACAAGGTCCTAACAGACCTAGTGAATTCTCAAAGGCAAAGTAAAGTTCTCCAAGACAGTTGTTTATTAAACAGAATTCTGTGTTAACCAGAACATTCCATTCCCTGCCCACATTAAAGAATAGAGTTTTTCATAACGGCAATCCTCAACTGACAGGCTCCCCCAACCCCCACCTATTCATCCAAGATTGTCTTTTATTTTTCCAAGAGAAATTGCAGAAATATTTGGAACTTGAGAGAATATGCAATTTTGAAGTGGAAGCAAAAGATAGGTAGACCAATGGAACACAATGAAGAACCAAAAATAACCCCAGCATTTAATACGTTCTGAAGGTGGCCTTACAAATCAATGGTAAAAACAAAGATCATTGAATTAAAAACAAAAGATAATTGAATTAATCAGATAAACTATATAACAATTTAGACAATAAACTGAATCTATACCTGACACCCTGACATAAAACAAATTCCAAATGGATTATTTAAATATAAACAGCATCATACAAATACTAGATAAAATATATTGAAAATATTTAAGGTGTGACACCAATGTCAGAAACCACAAACTGATAAATTTGACTGGGTACAAATTTCTAAAGAGAAAAGAATTAGTTAAATGACAAGTGATGAAATCAGGGGGAAAATTGCAACCTGTATTATAGAGAGTTTGCACTCTTTTATAGATGATCCTTAAATTAGCTACAAGGGTTAAAAGCAAATTCTTCCATTCCTCCCTTCTTACCCACATCCAATTCAATTAAGCATTTTTTTTTTTTTTTTATCCCAGGTTCTTAAAACAAAAATTGGAAGCCTATTTATTGGATTTCCTGGACAAAGAAGGAAGTGGGCCCCAACCCCCTCCTGCCCCTTTAATCTTCTACAGGATAGTCTTCCTGGAAACAGATACGGACAATCAATGTATTAGAAAACATACACAAAAGCATTAATGGTAGTAACCGCTAGGTTTGGGATGAAGCTTTTTTTTTTTTTCCTTTTTCCTATCTATATTTTCTAAAATTTTCAAAATTCAATATCCTTTGTTTTGAAAATAAGGAGGAAAATTCATCAGCCTAGGTTCTTTTACTTTTAATTTCAGATTAATGTGGGGGTACTTAAAATTAGGTTATGACAGCTCTGATGGGGACAGAAAAAGAATTCCAAAATTGCTTTGAAAGGTAGACTAGATGCTGGCAAAGGTATATAGCTTCCCAAGGGGGATACTCTAGGTGACAACAGTGATTCTCAGCAATGAGGTATGGTAGCACTTCTAGGATGAGTTAGTGAACTTAATTGTCAGAACTTGTAGTTTGCTATTGTAAAGTCCAAGTTGTAAGTGTGTCCACCCAGGAAGTGTGCAATATACCCATGCAATGTACCCACAGGGTGGGAATTTACCCATCCGCTTCAACTCCTCACCCCTACTTGAGTTTCCTTGAATTTTTTATGTGAGCATGAAGGTGTTAATGTACTTGTTCCAATTTAGTACTGAGTACCTGTGGTGTTTATTTTTCCATTCTTGTGACACTTTCCTTAGGAGAATGGTCTCCAGTTCTATCTAGTTTGTTACAAAATCTCCATTTTATAGCTGATAATGTTCCATGGTATACATACACCACAATTTATTAATCAATCCATGTATTGAAGGGCATTTGGGTTGTTTCTACAACTTTGTGATTGTGCTGCTATAAACATTTGAGGACAGATGTCTTTAGGATAAAATGTTTTTTGTTCTTTTGGGTAAATACCCACTAATGGGATTGAAGGATCAAATGGCAAATCTATGTTTAGCCCTCCACTCTAGTTTCCACAGGGGTTGTACTAGTTTGCACTTCCACCAACAGTGTATGAGTGTTCCTTTTTCTCTGCATCCACACCAGCATCTGTTATTTTGGGACCATATGGTGTGGGTTATTCTCATTGGGGTTAAGTGATATTACAATGTGGTTCTTATTTGCATTTCTGTAATGATTAGGCACAAGGAGCATTTTCTCATGTGTTTTTTGGCCATTAGTCTATCATCATAAGAAAAGTTCCTATTCATGTCTCCAGTTTTTAACAGGGTTGTTTGATCTTTTCTTCTTGATTTGCTTAAGTTCTTTGTAGATTCCAGGTATTACCCCTTTGTCAGATGTGTAGCATGCAAATATCTTCTCCTATTCTGTAGGTTGTTTCTTTGCTTTGTTGATTATGTCTTTAGCTGTGCAAAAACTTTTAACTTGATCAAGTACCATCGACTTATTTTGTTGTTGCTGTGATTGCCTTTGAGGTCTTCTTCATAAATTCTTTTGCTAGGCTGTTATCATTAAGAGTTTTTCCCTCATTTTTTTCTAGAGTTTTTGTAGTTTCATGTCTTAGGTTTAAATCTTTTATCCATCAGGAGTTGATTTTTTTGAGTAGTGAGAGGTGTGGTTCCTTTTTCAGTCTTTTACATGTGGCTCACAAGTTCTCCCAGCACCATTTATTGAATAGGGATTCTTTTCCTCAGTGTATACTTTTGTATGTTTTGTCAAAGATCAGATGGCAATATGATGCTGGTTTCATCTCCAGATTCTCTATTTTGTTCCATAAGTCAATGTCTCTATTTCTATGCCAATTCCATCACCTTTTGATCACTGTGAACTTGTAGAATGGCCCAAAGTCTGGAAAAGAGATGCCTCCAGATTTGTTCTTATTTTGTAGAATTGCCTTGGCTATTCAGGGTTTTTTCTGATTTCAGACAAAGTATAGAATTATTTTTTTAAGATCTGCAAAATATGACATTGGTATTTAATGGGAATTGCATTGAATCTGTAGATCACCTTATATAAAGTGTAGATCACTATATAAGTGATCTATAAAGTGTAGATCTATAGATCACTATATAAAAGTATAGATATTTTAACAATGTTGACTCTTCTGAGCCATGAGCATGGTATATTCTTCCATATGTTAGTTAACATCCTGCCCAACATCCTGTTTGATAATTCTCTCTGTAGAGATTCTTTACCTCCTTTGTTAAATATATTCCAAGGTATTTCTTTTTTTTTTTTTTTGATGCTATCATGAAGGGAATTATATCCTTGATTTGACTTTCAACTTGACTATTATTGGCATATATGAAGGCCACTGATTTGTGTACACTGATTTTATTTCCTGAGTCATTGATGTATTTCTTTTTCAATTCTAGGAGTCTCTTTTTTGAGTCTTTGGGGTTTTCTAGGTATACGATCCTATCATCAGTGAAAAGCAATAGTTCAACTATCCCTGTCCCCATTTGACTACTCATGATATCATTCTCCTGATTGTTTTGAGTAGGACTTCTAGCACTGAAGTAGTAGTGGCAATAGTGCACATACTTGTCCAGTTCTGATTTTAAGAGGGAATAGTTTCAGTTTTTCTCCATTCAAAATGATGTTGGCTGTGGGTTTGTTGTAGATGGCTTCTATTAATTTAAGGAATGTTCCAACTATGCCAATTTTCTTAAGTGTTCTTATCAAAAAAGGATGCTGAATTTTGTCAAATGCTTTTTCTGCCTCTATTGAGAGAATCATATGGTCTTCCTTTTTATTCCTGTTATGTAGTAAATCATGTTCATAGATTTGTATATGTTGAACCAGGCTTGCATCCCTGGAATGAAGCCCACCTGGTTTTGATTTTTTTTTTTTTTTTTTTTTTTTTTTTTTTTGCATATAACTGAATTCTGTTTGCTAAAATTTTATAGAGTTGCTTTTTTTTTTTTTTTTTTTTTTTCAGTTTTTGGCCAGGGCTGGGTTTGAACCCACCACCTCTGGCATATGGGGCTGGCACCCTACTCCTTTAAGCCACAGGCATCGCCCCATTGAGTATTTTTGAGTTTATATTCATTGAAGATGTTGGTCTGTAGTTTTCTTTTTTTGGTGTGTCCTTTCCTGGCTTTGGAACAGGGTGATAATTGTTTCATACAAGAAGTTGGAGAAGATTCCTTCCTCCTCAATGTTGTGGAATAGATTCTGCAATATAGGTACAAGCTCTTCTTTGAAGATTTAGTAGAATTTTGGTGTGAAAACACCAAATTTGGTGTGGTCCAGGACTTTTTTTGTTAGAAGATTTTTCATTGTTGTTTCAAGATTGGTGCTTAGTATTGGTATGTCCAGGAGTTCTGTTTCTTCCTGGCTGAGACTATGGAGGAAGTATGATTCCAGGAATTTTTCTATTTCCTCTACATTTTCAAATTTATAGGTATAGAGATTTTTTCAGTAGTCAGTAAAGATAATTTGTATTTCTGTGTATCCATTGATATATCTCCTTTTTCTTTTCTTACTGGGCTTATTAGAGATCTTAATTTTTTGTTCCTGGTTAATCTGGCCAAAGGCTTATCAATCTCATTTATCTTTTCAAAGAACCAACTCTTTGCTTTGTTAATCATCTGAATAGTTCCTTTGTTTTTGATTTCACTTAGTTCTGATCTGATTTTAGTTATTTCTTTTCTCCTGCTGGGTGTGGGATTAGATTGCTCTTCCTTTTCTAGTTCCTTGAGATGATTCATTAGAATGTTGATTTGTGTGTGTGTGTGTGTGTGTGTGTGTGTGTGTGTTTTATTTCTGGGTATGGGTGTGAGTGTGGAAGGCAATGAATTTCCCTCTCAGGACTACTTTTTCAGTATCCCACAGGGTTTGATATATTGTGGTCTCCTTATCATTTTGTTTAAGGAATCTATTGATTTCCATGTTTATCTCCTCCGTGACTCAGCTATCAATCGGGAATAAGTTGTTTAGTTTACATAACATTATGTGGGGAAGAATTTTTCTATTGGATTGATTTCTACTTTTATTCCTTTGTAGTCTATAAAGATATATTGTATAATTTCTATGTTATAAATTTGTTGAGGCTTGTTTTGTCACCTAGAATATGATTTATCTTCGAGAATGATCCATAAGCTGATGACAAGAACATATACTCATTGGTATTTGGGTGAAATGTTCTGTAGATGTCTGTTAAGCCTATCTGTTCTAGTGTCCTATTTAAGTCCAGTATTTCTTTGTTTAATTCTGTTTTGAGGATCTGTCCAGTTCTGTTGGGGGTGTTGAAGTTCCCAGCCATTAGTATTGTTGTTTACCTTTTTTTTTTTTTTTTTTTTTTTTATTAGATTAAGTATAATTTTCTTTATAAATATAGAATCACCAAAGTTGGAAACATATATATTTAGGATTTATAAATATTTTTTATTATTGCTTCATTTGCCAAAGATGGACAAATCCAAACTTT
>CAUYPK010026021.1:0-11541 GCA_963574355.1 Loris lydekkerianus | reverse complement strand
AGCCTTAAAGAAAGATGGAGACTTTACCTCTTTCATGTTTACATGGATGGAGCTGGAACATATTCTTCTTAGTAAAGTATCTCAAGAATGGAAGAAAAAGTATACAATGTACTCAGCCCTACTATGAAACTAATTTATGGCTTTCACATAAAAACTATAACCCAGTTATAACCTAAGAATAGGGGGAAGGGGAGAGAGAGTAGATGGAGGGGGGAGGATGGGCGGAGGGAGGTTGAGTGGTGGGATTACACCTGCGGTGCATTTTACAAGGGTACATGTGAAACTTAGGAAATGTAGAATATAAATGTCTTAACACAGTAACTAAGAAAATGCCAGGAAGGCTATGTTAACCAGTGTGATGAAAATGTGTAAAACGGTATATAAAAGCAGTGTATGGTGCCCCATGATCACATTAATGTACACAGCTATGATTTAATAAAAAAAAAGATTTAATGAAAGCAACCTTGACCACAGCTTCCAGCTGATATAGTAAATTTTTTTTTCTCTAAACATGGTTCTTTAAAAGACAAAAAAAAAAAAAAAAAAAAATTTAAAGCCTCCAAAAGTAAAAAACTACAGTTGCCATTATGAATCAGTGAAAAAGTTTGAATAGATCACTGAGATTTAAAACAATTCAGTGGTAAGAATTTCAGTGAGGTTTGCACATATTTTCTAAGGTATCGTAGATCACTGCCAAAGTTAATAACTTCGTAGTGCCATAATGATTTGGGAGTTTTGTCTGAGGTTAGACATTTGTCAATCATGAATGCCTTCAAAAATCATTCACCACTCATTCCCTCCCCCCTTTCAGGTTTGAGAAAAATTTTAAGTCAAAAAATGCAGCTCTAAATTTCATGTCCTTCTTGGCACTCATATTCTAATAAGGAAACTCTCCATTCACAAGTTCTAAAGAGTACATACATATCTAATTATTCTTACCCCTTTTGGGGGTTAAAAAACCTAAATTATTTTATTTGCAGCTGCTTTAACAGCAAACGACAATTAAATGTGTGAACAAGGTTGTCAAAGTAACACCTGTCATTCACACTGCGTAGGGAAAAATGATCCAAGACTTTCAGAAGCACTAATTAAAATTAACGAAAGTTTCTCACCGCGACTTGTCACAGAACTTTGTCAGGGAAAAACCAAATCGCCTCAGAGATTAAAGTCTGTTCACTCTAAGTTCTAAATCCAACCCATTTGCCACTAGGCACTAACGAACTAAGCCCCGACGCTCAGCAAGTAACTCATTAAGGTACCAATTCGGAAAAGAACTTCATGGAGAAGGCGGAGTGAATTTTCTTTCCCAAAGATATGAAAAGGAGGCAGGGAAAAGTATCTCCTCTCTTTACTATCCAGCGGAGACGGGGGCGAGCTCCCACTAGCAAGGGTTAAGTCCTGAGGGCTTATCGCTTCACCACCCTTATCTTTAATTCAACAAACGGGAAGGCACTCAAAACAAGAAGAACGTTAAGTGATTCTACCCACCTCTGTCCCCATAGAACCCCAGAAGACCCTCACCCACAGCGCAGACGGCCCTTTCTCACCTGAGCCCGGCTGAAGTTGGCCGTCCTTACATGAAGCTCACGTTTCAGCAATATGCCATACGATTGGTTGACTCCGGAGGAAAGACTCAATCCTATTGGTTACTAGAGCAGCGGTAGGGGTAAGGAGGCGGGAGTTTGGGGCTGGCCCTGACAGGCCGCCTGTTAAGAGTTCCCAGAGTGCCTATTGGGTCAACCCGGGAATCTCCAAGATGGCGGCAGAAGCAACCTGCGGCGCTGGCGCTCTGAGTACCGGGACTTTGGCGGCTGCAGCCAGCAGGAGTAACGTCACTAGTTTCCAGAGGAGAGATCCTAGAGCCGGCGGGGCCGACGGTGGCGGCCCTCGACTCGTGTCCATTGCGGGCACGCGACCGTCGGTGCGGAATGGACAGCTGCTAGTATCAACTGGGCTTCCAGCCCTGGACCAGCTCTTAGGTCGGTTCAGAACAGAAACCTGGGCTCAACCGTGGGAAAACTTAGGGACGGGACCTGCTGGGGGAGCCACTTGAACCCCACATCTCTCTGACCCCTACGTCTTCGGTCGTGGAGAGAATAGCCTGAGATGGAGGGGAGGAAGGGTTGTGTAGAGACTTATAAGCGCTCTTAAGTAAACGTGCTTTATTGACCCCCACTTTCTATAATCGTTCCCCACCCACCAGCTCCTTTCTAGCGGGATCCCTGCATGTTCTTCACCCTAAAATACTTCCAGTCAAGAGGAAGCATTAATGAATGGTGACGGTTTGACTTGCTCACAGGATAATCTCCTGGTCTCTGAATACACTTTTCTGCCAATCCCAAGTAGTTCACCCCAAGTACATTTGCAGTAACGTACAATGTCAAAAGGGAGATAGTCTTCGTTACAAAATGCAAAAAAAAAGACGGTTTCCCTTCTTTCACCTCCATACTGCTTATCTCCTCATTCTAAATCTGAAACCATGTTATTGGCTTCAAGAGAGGGGATGTTAAAGGTTTATGTTAAAAGTTTAGTTAGAGCCTGTGGTTGATATTGAGGTAATCATACCCGTATTTGCATTAAATCTTTGTGTATATACTGTATTTTTGTTATTTTTTTAATGTAGGCATTTTGCTTCACAGGGTTGATTTCCTATTGATTCCTATTGATATCTTTAAATTTCAGTCACACTTTAGATCTAGGCTTTTCTTTGAAATCTCTGGAACTTTTTATGAGAAGTCTGCTGAAAATATGCTTGTTTTACAACTATTAAAAGGATGGAACAGATTAAATTGGTAGGACAGACATACTGTGTTAGTAAAGTGTGGATTAATTTCTATCTGCTGCTTTATTAAAACAGTGCATAATTGCATTTTGTAACTTTTTTCATAGGCTGTGATGTATGTTAAGTCTTGTACACTTTCACCAAATATTACAATTGCCATTCCATGTTCTTGTACTTCACTAGGCATTTTGTCTCTTTTATTTTTCACTCAGAGTAGACATTTTAAAAAGGTTTAGTGCAGAAGACACTAACAAAGCAAACCTATGAGAAAGAGTACAGCTTCTTAATTCTGTTATTTCATTTCCTAACTGGATCCTGGCTGTGTCTATGTGGTTAAGTATTTTAACTTAATGGTTTCAACTCACTTGTCCTCTTGCCTTGTCTGGTAGTTTAAACAGAAATGACTCAAAATATTTAGTTGAAATCAAAGGTTTATTTCACCTGTTTTTTCCCTTGTGAGGCTCACTTGGTCCCACTACATTTGAACTTAAAACAGGGAAGCTATTCCTAATTCATTTATATCTACACTTTTAATTCAGTGGGAATATATAACTTTGCTCACTTGATATTAAAATGCTCCAAATAAAAAGGTTACATTCCTGACATTATGTCTTCAGTTCCTCATTAGAATAACAAAATTGCTTAGCACAGTTCTGGCACTTAGCAGTTTCTCAATAAATACATAATTAAAAGAAAAATAATGTGTAAAAAAAAAAAGTAGGCAAAAGATTATGAAACGTGACAGAGTTACCTTTGAACTCTAAAAATATTAGACTCAGAAATTTAAGTTATGTGAACAGTATCACAAAACTAATGATCATGAGGGCTGATCTTTAGACTCCAAACTTAGTGCTCTTTGCACCAGGCTACAGCTGTCTCAAATTTTTGAGAACTCTTTCCTTGGGCCTTTGACCCTTTATTGAACCTAAGATTAATGATTTGACCATAGTCTATGAAAACACCTTCTACATGTGTTTTTACAGAGGTATAAACTTAAACATAATTTTTAAATTTTCCATCTATGCTTGGAATATACTTTAGTACTATACTTTGGAATACTTTAGTACTATATTAGATTATAACACGTGTATGCTAAAAATTGGTGTTTATTAAGATGATTAAAATGGTTGCTGAATAATTTGAAATATACTCTATTTTGCATGTATCAAATTAATTCTTAAAGTGCTTGGAAGTTGAAGAAGTTCTTTTAATAGTTAATACATTTTGAATAATAAATGTGTCCAGAAGTATTTTAGTTGTTAACTTCTTTTCTTAAGTTTAATGCCTTTTTTTTAATTATTGTTAAATCATAGCTGTGTACATTAGTGCAATCAAGGGGTACAATGTGCTGGTTTCATATACAATCTGAAATATTCTCATTAAACTGTTCAATGTAGCCGTCATGGCATTTTGTTAGTTATTGTATGTAGACATTTGTATTCTGCATTTAGTAAGTTTAGCCTGTACCCATTCTAAGATGCACCATAGTAGTTGTTAACTTCTTACTGACATTTTTGTGTTTTAATTTGTGTGTGTGTGTGTGTGTGTGTGTGTGTGTGTTCCTATGAAGCAAACACTTTGCAGTGTTTTTCATTAAAGCATTTAAAGATGAAACATTTGACTGCTAATGTGTATACATATAAGGAATTCAGACTATACTGTTAGTCTAAAAGGATACTTGACTCATTATAACAAACCTAATATGACCAGACTGTGACAAAAGTAATAATTTTATAGGATGTTATGATATCAGAATAAGACTATAATGTGACGTGATTTTTGTCTAAAGATACTATGTGGCTACTATGTAACAAGCAAGATTTGTATTATAATCTCCCTGTAGTGCAGTGCCATTTTACTATGGCCACTGTGATATAATTGTAATTTTAAGCATAGATGCAAAGTATATTTGAAAGGCATCATATAGACTAATTTAATGTTAATCACTGGTGATATACTGTTATTTCCATTGCTTATTCTAAAGTATTTTATAAATTTGAAAACTCCCAATTTCTGCATATTTCAAACATGATCTAATCATATTAATTATTTTTATTATGACAACCTAATTTTTATTGTTAGATCTTGATATACATCTCCCAAGTTAGCTACATTTAAATGTTTCAGCATAATTTGAGGTATGGCATTAAGTAATTAAAAGATACTGCTATGAAAATGAATTTGTTTTTTATATTGCATTTTCCCCAAAATAACTTTCTATAATTTTAACTAAATTATTCTTCTATATAGAGCTCTGGAAAGAACAGTATTAAATGCTGTTATCTTTCCTGACTTCTTTCTTTTCCCTTTTACTTTTTCTGACTTTGAAAAAGGAAGATGCCCTTTTTGAGAAATAAATTATCAGTTTGGGCCTTCATACTCTTAGTATATTAATTTGACCTCATTACCTAAAATTTGTAGTTTAATTTAAAGGGTTAATAGGGGAGTATGTGAGGATTGAATTTTCACCTTTGAAAATAGTACTGATTTAACTACTACCAACATGGGATGAAACAACATTATAGCATAAAAATCATAAGATAATGGGCGGCACCTGTGGCTCAATGGAGTAGGGCACCGGCCCCATATGCCGGAGGTGGTAGGTTCAAACCCAGCCCCGTCCAAAAACTGCAAAAAAAAAAAAATTCATAAGATAATCACTGATCTTAGGCCAGACATAGTGACTGTATTCCCAGCTCTTTGAGAGGCCAATACCTGGGAGTTCAAGGTTACAGTGAGCTATGATTACATCACTACACTCCAGCCCAGGCAACAAAAAAATGTCTTGGTATTTAATCACAAGATCTTAAATTTTATGGTATTTTTAGTATTTATTTTTTTTGTGGTTTTAAGACAAAATGTCTTATTTTTTAAAGACTTAAAATCTTGATGAAATTAGTATTTTAAAATAACAGACTTGCAAAGTATCTTCAACCATTCAAACTCATACTCTTACGTGTATGTGAAATACTCCATTTGTATTTTTTGTAAGCTAGATATAGACATACTTTTCAGAGAAGCCTCAAGGTAACAAGGGTTTATTTGCTTAGTGACTTAGAAAATGTGTTGACTTTTCTAAGTTGGGATGAAAAGGAGGCAGAGGGGATAAATAATGCTATTTTACTCCTTGTTTGTTTTTATCACAGAAGTAAGATGATTGCTTCATTACTGGGAAAAGATATTTCTATTTTACTTGGGAAATATTGGTTTGAAGTCTGTGTTACTTTTGAAAATAGATAAAATTACTAACAGGTTGCTGAATTAAAAGTGTATTAAAAGCTAGCTTTCGAAGACTACATTAGGGTAGCCTGTCCTGATTGGTTGGTTGTAGCTTTTATCTTTTGATGGAGCATGGATATAAACATACTTGATTATAAGTTTAAAATGAAGCTAGAATATCTTACCACAACAAATAGTTATGTTAACTAGTTTGATGTAAGCATTCTATGTTGGGTATCAAATCAGCTTTAGCAAAGTGTATCAAAATACCTTATATAAAGATACTTCACTGGGCATTATGGCTCATGTCTGTATTCCTAGTACTTTGTGAGGCCAAGGCACAAGAATTGCTTGAGACTTGGAGTTCCAGAAGAGCCTAAGCAAGAGAGACACACATCCCTCTTAACGTCTACCATATGCTTGGGAGGCTAAGGCAGGAGAATTGTTAGAGCCCAGGAGTTTGCGGCAGTTTTAGTAAGCTGTGGGTGCCTGTGCACTATAGCCCATGTGACGGAGTGAGACCCTGTCTCAAAGAAGGTATTTTGCAGAAATGTGAAGTCTTATCTCACTAAAATCAAGTTTGGAAGAAAAAAGTAACTTCGCTGCTTTTTGTTTTGAGACAGTCTCACTCTCCCTGGGTAAAGTGCTATGGGATCATAGCTCACAACAACCTCAAATTCTTGGGCTTAAGCAATCCTCTTGCTTCAGTCTCCCAACTGGCTAGCAAGGTGCCCACCACAGCATCCGGCTAGTTTTTCTGTTTTTGGTAGAGACGGGGTCTCACTCTTTTTTTTTTTTTTTTTTTTTTTGAAACAGGATCTCACTTTGTCACCTTCGGTAGAGTGCTATAGTGTCATATCTCACAGCAACCTCAAACTCTTGGTCTTAAACCATTCTCTTGCCTCAGCCTCCCAAGTAGCTGGGACTACAGGTGCTGCCACAATGCCTGGCTATTTTTAGAGATGGGGGTTTCGCTCTTGCTCAGGCTAGTCTCCAACCTGTGAGCTCAGGCAATCCACTCACCTTGGCCTTCCAGAGGAAGGATTACAGGAGTGAGCCACCAAGCCTGGCCAGGGCATCACTCTTGCTCAAGCTGGTCTATAACTTCTGCGTTCAAGCAGTCCACCCACCTTGGCCTCCCAGAGTGCTAAGATGACAGGTGTGAGCCACTGTGCCCAGCCAACTTTGCTGCTTTTTGTTTGTGTGTGTATATATGTGTAGGTCAAATCATTTCACTTAATATACATAGAATAAAAGCTTGACTTTAAAAGCTTTAAATTAGTTGACAAGTTTAGTCAACTAAGTAAATTAATGAATTAGTAAGGTGGGGTTGTATCTTATTCCCTAAGACCAGCCTCAAAATAATGAAACTTTTAAAATCTAATTTTGATTCTAGTGCATTTACATAATAAAGCTCCTTAGGGGAAAAAGAACTTTTTGTCAGAAAAACTTTATGTGATAATTGGCTGATAAAAGTCATTTTATACATTCCCGTTTTATGTTGCCTTAAGTAATGTTCAGATATTCCAAACATTAAAATTATAATGTGCAATATTTAAAATATTCACACTTGAGCTCCTGGGCTCAACTGATCCTCCTGCCTCAACCTCGCTGGTAGCTGGACTACAGATACACACCACTGCACCCACCTAGATTTTATAAATTTAAATGATGTTTTATGAATTATCAGGAGCAGAGGGTTGTTTGGATCGTTCTTACAAAAAACGACCTTCTTAGCTTAGTCTGATTTGTATAACGCTTAATTAGTTCATCAAGGTGGCGATCCCCAACCTTTTTTGGCACCAAGGACTGACTTCATGAAAAACAGTTTTTCCAAGGGGATAGGGGAGAATGAGATGGGAAGCAGAGCTCAGGTAGTGATGCTAACAGGCCTCATGCTAACACTGGTGGGCAGGGTTGGGGACTGCGGCACAAAAGGAAGTATTCTTACTAATTATTACTGTTACAGTGATCACCATTATCAAATAACAATAACCTTTTAGAAGTTTGTTGTAATCAGAAAATAATTGCTAGAATGGTAAGAGTAGCTCTTACTGAGTACCTCTCTGGGCCAGACAGCTATGCTAGGTATTACTTTATTTAATTGGGAAACTCTTTTTTGATTGGTTCTCATTGTCCCACTGTAAATGTTAAAAAGTATATTTATTTCATTACTCCAGTGGAAGCCTTCTATAAGTTCCTAAATTGAGGAGATGTAAAAATAACCCAGGCGAAACTAGATAAGAAATCTAAATCCTTTTTTTTTTTTTTTTTTTTTTTTTTTTTTGTGGTTTTTGGCCGAGGCTGGGTTTGAACCCACCACCTCCAGAATATGGGACTGGCGCCCTATCCCTTTGAGCCACAGGCACCACCCAGAAATCTAAATCCTTTCTACAGGAAATAGGTTATTCTAAGAAAGGCAACTCACATTTTTTTTTTTTTTTTTTTTTTTTTTGTAGAGACAGAGTCTCACTTTACCGCCCTCGGTAGAGTGCCATGACGTCACAGGACTCACAGCAACTTCCAACTCCTGGGCTTAGGCGATTCTCTTGCCTCAGCCTCCCAAGCAGCTGGGACTACAGGCACCCGCCACAACACCCAGCTATTTTTTGGTTGCAGTTCAGCCGGGGCTGGGTTTGAACCTGCTACCCTCGGTATATGGGGCCAGCGCCCTACTCACTGAGCCATAGGAGCCACCTGGCAACTCACCTTTTTATGGCACATGTTCTAGTGTCTGTACTGCAGTGTCTGCTGTATGCTTATATTATTTCATCTCATACATACACAGAATGAGTATTAAGTAATTAAATGTTTATTTTTGCATGTAAGGAAAAGTAGGGAAGTAAGGAATTGGAAAGTATGATATAAAATGTTCCAAATGGATTAAAAAGTTAGTAGTTTGTATGTAGGCACAAACTATGAAATTAAACATTTAGTCTAATATTTTTCCAAAGCAAACTCTTTTGTTCTGATCCTTTTTGATTGTTTTCATGATGCACATTTCAGTTTATGTTAATCTTTCCATCTGAACAATAATTAAGGTTTTCTTGTTTAGTCTGATATAGCTTTAGATATTATAATGAAGGAACTTGTATATATGAAATTAAAAAATGCATTCAGCCCTATAAACATATAAACTTACACATATTTAAATGTACTGGGTTTTTATTAATTCCTTCTCTAGCAGTTAAAATGTTCTAAATTTTCATAAAACTGATTTTAAGTCTTACCATAAATCTGACAGCATAAGTCAAACATTTTATTCTGGGCACATGTATGTTATTAGATTTCATATTGTTTGAAACATAACATTTATGCCTATTTGAATGACAAAAAATAAACACTATCAAAGGAACTTTTCATATCAAGTTTTTCTACATGATATCTGCCATTATAAACTATTTGGGGGAAAGTCTTTATTGGTGTTCTAAATGTTTCTTTCACAGCTTTGTATACCAAAATAAAAGAGAAAACTATTAACACTGTCTTCAGTTAGTCAACAATTTTGAGTAGTTTCTTTTTTAAATATCTTTTTTTTTCTTTTTTTTGTTCAGGCAGAGACTTGCTCTGTCACTCTGACTAGAGTACGGTCGCATCATCATAGTTCACTCCAATCTCAAACTCTTGGGCTCAAGTTATCTTTCTGCTTTACCTTCCCCCATAGCTTATACCACAAACATTCATCACCACACCTGTCTCATTTTTTCTGTTTTTAGTAGAGTTGGGATCTTGCTCTTGCTCAGGCTGATCTAGAGCTCCTGACCTCAAGCAATCCTACTAGGCCTCCCAGAATGGGAAGGTTCCTGGCCTGAGCTTACAGGCTTGAACTACCCTGCCTGGCCTAATTATACTTTAAATACACCTATTCATTCTTTGATTTTCATATTTTAATTTTTAACCCAATTTTTTAGTGTTTGACACATTAATCACAAATAGTAGCACTTTTACAAAGCAGGTGAAGAACAAAGAATCTCTAGTCAAATGTCTTTTTAATGTAATTCTAGTTTTGTAAAACTTGGTTATAAATTGATCTTTAGTGGTCACTAGTTGAGGTATATATTTCATGGTAATATCTTAATTCAGATTTTTAAAGGAACATATTCTAGTTATATTGGAAATATCTTTTGTGGTTATGCCCTTCCTTATTTGAAATTGCAAAAATGTTAATTTTAAATTTGAATATATTTATAGTATCTCCAGACTTTTTATATACTATGCATAATAAAAGAAGAATTAGCTTTAATATCAGTTCTTTTCTTAAAGGCCTACTAAATTCAAGGATAAATATTAAATGGAATTTCCATCATCATAACCTTTCCTTTCTATGTTATACTTCTGTAGTAAAGTTACTGTGCACATTTAGGTATTGGCTATTGAGTTAATTTATTAACAAGTGCTAAATATACCTATATACTCGAGTATAAGCCGAGTTTTTTTGGTGCCAAAAAACCCGAACTTGGCACAAATTTTGTGCCGAAAAATCTCGGCTTATACTCGAGTATATACGGTAATATTGGGTTACTTAACCACTCTTATGTTGAATGCTACATGGTTCTATCACAGAAGAAAGAAGGATACTATAGTATATTATGAAAGTAATTGTAAGGTTTAGTATGTAATTACATATAATATGTTATTATTTCATAATAGCACCTTGAAAATATATTGCAAAGGTAATTAAAATGTTGTTTGCAACTGCAATTTTAAAGTTATTGAAGTGCCTGTTCTTGTTAAAGCCCAATTTCTATGCTAAAGATAACAGGAATGGTAGATTAATTTTCTTCTTGGTTTTTTTTTATTTCCAGGTGGAGGTTTAGCTGTTGGAACAGTTCTTCTAATTGGTCAGTATGGCATTCATGCTTTGCACTTCCAGGTCACAGTTTTCTTTTTTTTTTTTCCTTTTTTTTTTTTTTTAATGGAATATTTTATTTATTTATTTATTTTTTTATTAAATCATAGCTGTGTACATTGATATGATCATGGGGCATCATACACTAGCTTCATAGACTGTTTGACACATTTTCATCACAATGGTAACATAGCCTTCCTGGCATTTTCTTAGTTACTGTGCCAAGACACTTACATTCCACATTTACTAAGTTTCACATATACCCTTGTAAGATGCACCGCAGGTGTAATCCCACCAATCCCCCTCCCTCTACCCCCCTCCCCCCTCCCTCCCCTCCCTTTCCCTCTTCCACCTATTCTTGGGTTATAACTGGGTTATAGCTTTCATGTGAAACCCCTAAATTAGTTTCACAGTAGGGCTGAGTACATTGGGTACTTTTTCTTCCATTCTTGACATACTTTCTAAAAAGAATATGTTCCACCTCCATCCATGTAAACATGAAAGAGGTAAAGTCTCCATCTTTCTTTAAGGCTACATAATACTACATGGTGTACATATACCACAATTTATTAATCCATTCGTGGATTGATGGGCACTTGGGCTTTTTCCATGACTTAGCAATTATGAATAGGGCTGCAATAAACATTCTGGTACAAATATCTTTGTTATGATGTAATTTTTGGTCTTCTGG
>CAUYPK010026020.1:0-17169 GCA_963574355.1 Loris lydekkerianus | reverse complement strand
CTAGGTTTATACCCAGAAGACCAAAAGTCACAATATAACAAAGACATCTGTACCAGAATGTTTATTGCAGGCCAATTCATAATTGCTAAGTCATGGAAGAAGCCCAAGTGCCAATCGACCCACGAATGGACTAGCAAATTGTGGTACATGTATACCATGGAATACTATGCAACCTTAAAGAAAGATGGAGACTTTACCTCTTTCATGTTTACATGGATGGAGCTGGAACATTTTCTTCTTAGCAAAGTATCTCAGGAATGTAAGAAAAAGTATCTGATGTACTCAGCCCTACTATGAAGCTAAATTATAGCTTTCACATGAAAGCTATAACCCAACTATAGCACAAGACTATGGGGAAAGGGCTAAGGAAGGCGAAGGGAGGGGGGAGGTTTTGGTGAAGGGAGAGTATTGGGTGGGGCCACATCTATGGTGCATCTGAGAATGGGTACAGGTGATTGCAACTAATGTACACAGCTATGATTTAACAATAAAAAAAAAAGGTACACATTACAGATTTAAAAACACAAATGGGCTGAAAGGAAAATGAAAAAAATATGCCAAGCAATAGTATCCAAAAGATAGCTAGATTCAGTCATGTTAATATAATAAAATAGACTTTAAGAAAGGAAACATTAGGAAACTGAGGGACATTTCACAATGATAAAGGATGAATATGTTAGGAAGCTATAACAATTATGCACATATTCAGATGTAACAAGAATGCCTCAAAATACATGAAGTAAAAATTAAAAGGAGAAACAGACAACTGAATAATAAAAGTCGGAAATTCCTCATGCCTCAATATTAATAGTTGATAGAACAACTAGACAGAATGTCAGGAACTGTATGTAGGGAAGACCTGAATAGTATTATCAACTAATTTGACTGACTTGACATCTATCTATCTATCTATCTATCTATCTATCTATCTATCTATCTATCTATCATCTATCTCCATCTACTTACACATACATAGGCCATTCCTCACAATGCAGAATATACATTATTTTCAAATACATTTTAAACTATTTTTTTAGGGTAGATCATATTCCAGGCCAAGACCATAGATATAAAATAAACCCTGATAAATTTAAAAACTGGAATCAGGCAAAATACATTCTTCAACTATTATATATTGGAACTATTAATAATTAGAATTGATAACAGAAAGAAATTTTTGAAATTGCCAAATATTTGGAAGTTAACACACTTCTAATTCACTACCATGTTACAGGGGAAATTGGATAGGAAATTAGAATGTGTTTTGAATGAAACAAAAATAAAAAAGCAATATACTAATATTTATGGCAAACAGCACTTAAAGTGAAATTTATAATTTTAAACATCTATCTCATAATAGAAGTCCTCAGATCCATAACCCATGCCTTTAAAAACTTAAGAAACAAGAAAAACTAGAAAATACATTTAAAGCAAGCAGAAAAGAAAATAATTAATATTTTCAACAAATCAGTGAACTAGAAAATAATAAAACATTAGGGAAAAATGGGTAAAAACAAAAATTGAATCTTTGAAAAGTTACTAAAATTGGTAAACCTTTAGCCAGCTGACCGAGAACAAAAGATCAGAAATGAAAAAGGGGTCATCATATAAACTCTACAGAAATTTAAAAAGTCTTATGAAGAATACCATGAACAAATTTATGCCCACAAACTAGATAAGAGAAAGAAAGTGAATAGAATCCTGAAAAGACAGAAATTATCATCTATCTTTATAGAACACTAATACTTCATAAAGTCTTTTGGAAAGACTTTGAAGCCAGTATTACCCCAATACCAAAGCTAGTAAAGACATCTTATAAAAAGAAAAGTACAGACCAATATCACTCATGAGCATAAAAAACAAATGCTTAACAAAATACTAGCAAAGTAAATCCAGAAATATATAAAAAGGATTATACATCATGGGCCAAAGGGATTTATCCCAGAAGTGCAACATCAGTTTGACACCTGAAAAATTCATTAATTTAATGCATCTATACATTCTACGAATAATAGAATAAAGGAGAAAAACATATGCTTATTCAATGAATGGGGAAAAACATTTGACAAAATCCAACAGCCCTTCAAGATTTAAACAAACCCTCTCAACAAATCAGGAATAGAAGGGAACTTAGTTAACCTGATAAAGGATATCTATGAAAAACCCAGAGGCTAACATCAGATGTAACAGCGTAAAACTGAAAGAAGGAGAAAGATGGGTGTGTCCACTCTCACCGCTTGTAGTCAGCACTGTCCTGGGAGTTCTAGCCAGTACAATAGAGAGAGAAAAGAGAGGAGAGGGGGGAGGTGGGAAGGGTGAGAGGAAAAGGGAGGGAGAAAGAGGCAGAGAGACAGAGAAATTAAAAGCATCCAGGCTGGCAAGAAAGGAAAAAATATATTTTTATTGGTAGCTAATGTATTTGGAAAATAATCACAAGGACAAATAAAAATACTATCAGAACTGGTAAGCTTTTCAAGGTGTCGGGATACGAGATCAATATATCAAATATTAGTTATGCTTACATATATCAGTAACAACAAATCCAAAAGTGAAATTAACAAAACCACTCACAATACTATCAAAAAGAATAAACTATTTAAATATATGTTTAACAATGAAGACTTTTAGGAAACACCACCGGGAAAAATTAAGGACGTTATAAATAACTGGAGGTACATTTCTTGTTCATGAAATTAAAGACTCATGGTCAGGATGGCCATTCTTCTCCAATTGATACTAATTCAACGTAATTCCTATTAAATTCCAGAAGTGTATTTTTTTTCCCCCGAGTACAAGCTGACATGCTGATTTAAAATTTCATATAAAAACAGAAAGAACATAAAATAAACAAGATAATTCTGCAAAAAACAAGCAAACAAACCCCAAAACAAACAAACAAACAAAAAAAACTTGGGAACTACTTGATTCCAAAACTATAAAGTGATAGCAATCAAGATAATATAGTACAGCATAAGGACAGGTATAGAGATCAAGAGGATAGAGTTGACAATCCATAAGGAAACTCTAATGTTCATCATCAATTGATATGTTGTAAAGGTGTCTGGACAAAACAACCAGGAATGGATAGTCCTTTCACAAATTATGCTGGGGAAATTAGCTATCTTGCAAAAACAAAACAAAACAAAAACCCCAAACCCTTTGACTTTACCTCACACTATACACAAAGATTAACTTAAAATAGATAATAGATCTAAATTTAAGATGCTAAAATATGCAACTTTTAGAAGCAAATGTTAGAGAAAACATTTATGATGATGAGTTAGGCAGAGTCTTAGATACCACATCTGAAAGTATGATTCATAAAAGAAAAAAATAAATGAACTGGACTTCATCAAAATTAAAAATGTTTGCACTTCAAAAATTAAGCATACCCCAAGAGGAACTTTATCTAACAAATGCAATCAGCGTAACCTCAATGAATCCCAAACAAATCCCAAATAAAAATAAACAAAAAAAATTAAAAAGGAAATAAAAAGAAATAACTTAAAAAAAAAAAAACAACACTAAGTATAACCTTAAGAAAGGTCAAGTCACAGACTGGTAGAAAATATTGGGAAATCACGTATTGGATAATAGATTTGTATCTGCAATATATAAAGAACTCTTGCAACTCTAATAATAAGATAGAAAACCTCATTAAAAAGTGAACAAAAAAATTCAAAGAGGCGTGTGACACACAAACGGCTGGTAGGCACAGAAAAAATGCTCAACATCATTAATTGCTAGACAAACACAAGTCAAATCCCCAATAAAATACAACTTTACTACGAGGATGGCTCTAATAACAAAAACAAACAAAACAACAACAAAAACCAGGGAATAGCAAGCATTGGTAGGGATGTGGGATCTTCATACACTGCTGAGGAGAAAGTGAAATGGTACAGACAGTTTGGAAAACATTTTGACAGTTTCTTGAAAATTAAACATAAACCGACCAAATGACCCAGCAGCAGAAATGAGAGTTTATGAAAAACTTGAACGTGAATATTCATGGCAGCATTATTCAGAGCAACCCCAAAAGGAAAACATCCCCAAAGTCCATGGATGGGTAAGTGGATAAGCAAAGCATGCATCCGTACAGTGGAGCATTACTGGGTTCAAAAGAAATACCCTACTGATACTGACAAGAACAAGAGCCAACCTCAAAAACCTTGTGCTAAATGAAAGGAGCCCAATGCAAAAGACTACACACGTATGATCCCACTTATATACAATGTCCAGAAAAGGCCAGAGACAGAAGGCAGATCAATGGTTTCCTCGGGCTGGGGTTGGGAGTGGAAATTAATTGCAAATCACCTGGACAGAACCTTTTGGAGCAACAGAAATGTCTTAAAACTGGATTATGGCAATGGCTGTACAACTCTGTGAATTCACTAAAAAAAAAAGTTGAATTATGCATCATGAATGGGGGAATTTTATTGTATGGAACTGACACATCAATAAAGCTGTTACAATAGGTAAATATAGAATATGATAATGACAAATGCTACGGAGAAAAATAAAGCAGGAAAGGGGTGTAGGAATGTTCAGGTGGTGTTGCAGTTAAAACTGTCAGTGCCCTTCTAGGCACATGGTAGGCCTGTGCATCCCCGACCCCTGTGGGGAGCTGGGCCAGAGATTAGTGTGGGTTCCAGTTGTGAGTGGAGTGTGCTATATGTCACTGCCTGCTACAGGAGACCCTTTAAGAGCTCTCTCTCCCTTGTCTCTCTGGCCTGGCAACCAGCAGGTTCCGTGATCATGGTTGCTCCATCTGCCTGGGTCTTTGAGTCATTGTGATGGGCAGTACCCATTCCCTCACCCTACCAGGTGGCCTGTGATCCAGTGACTGTGTAACTTACATCCTGATCACAGAGGTGGTCAGAGAAAGACTCCAAAGAGGATGAGTTTGGATAAAAGTCTGAAGGAGGCTATCTGGGGAGACAATGGTTCAGAGAGCTGGTAGAGCATAGGCAATGCCCTGGAACATCTGAAGAGCAGCAGGGAGACCTGCACTGCTGGTGCCAAGTGAGGGGATGTGGCCAGGAGAGGATGGGACGTGTCTACTCCAGGGGCAGATTGAGGAGGACTGTGCAGGCCTGTGGAAAAACAGTGAGTGTCATGGGCATCTGAGGGGGCATGTTAATTGAATGACAGATCCGACTGGATTTAGGTTTAAAGAGTCTTGCTTGGGCTGCAGTGTTGAGAAGAGATGGAAGAGCCAAGGGTGAGGAGGCCTTTGTAAGGATCCAGTGAGAGCTGCTCTCACACCCTGTTACTATGTCATTCTCCCTAAAAATAATTCAGTTTAGATCATAACTTTCAATAGCTTCCTCCTGCTCATGAGAACAAGACCAAGTTCCTCAGTATGATGTCTACCCGCTGTTCCTCTTATTCTTCCCTTCCTATCATGTCAGTGCCCCTCTCTCTGAGTCACAGTCTTACCTCCCACATGGGCTCCCACAATTGCCTTTCATCCTTGCCACTTGTAATCAGGGTGGAGAGAGGGTAATCTGGGGACAGGCCAAGGTAAGCAAAGGGGGCACTTGGGTGAAGGGCATGATGAGAGATCAAGGCCAAGCTGCCCCTGGCCTTGGTCCTGAAGTTAGCGTAGAGCATAGGGAGTTGGTGCTGGAGCGGCTGGGCACAGACCTGGACTCAGAAGCTTTTCCTTCTTTCTCACACTCTGGCTGGGTCTGAACAGAGGCCACTATCCTTACCAGGATGATGCAGACATGCAATGGCTCCTTGTGGTCAAAGACTATGCAGGAGGGTCAGCCACAGGGAGGAGCCACCGGTCCATGAGAGAGAACCAGGCAGACCAGTGATCAGAGGCTTGGGGAGCGAGTGAGAGAAGAGGCTGCAGAGGGTCTAATTGGCATGATCGTTCCATGGGAAAAGCTGAGGGCTCACAAGATGTGGCACCTAGGGTGCTGCCCTTGCTGGGCGAGAGTTTCAACACAGGGCTCACCAAATGAATGACCCAAGGCCAGCACTGGCTGGTCTCTAGCTTCCCGCTAGAAGGAAAGTTCTGGAAGGTTCTCGACTTGGCAAAATTGAAGTACAACAGCACAATTAAGCTGCCAAAAACTTTCCATTTGCCCCGTCTCTGAAAATGTCAGCTAAAAGCAAACTCAAATTCCCTAATAATCTCCTCCAGCAGAGAGAGAGAGAGGGAGAAAGAGAAAAAGAGAGAGAGAGAGAGAGAGAACAGAGTGGCCACCATCCAGGAGACCAAGGATGAGAAGAAGCCCCTCACCCCCATGCTAGCTAAATCCATTCCTTTCTGAAATCTTCCATTAAATGGTAATCCATTTTTACACACTTGCCAAATAATCATTCAAAAAACTAACCAAAAACAATGAAGTACTGCTACATGTTACAAGGTTGGTGGACCTTTGGAAAATTGTGCAAAGCCAAAGAAGCTAGAAAAGAAAGGATACAAATTGCAGAAGCCCATTTATAGGAAACATCCAGATGGGTAAATCTAAAGAACACTGGTTGGTGGTTGCATGTGCTGGGGTGGAGAAGAGGGAGCTGCCCCTGCTTAGTGGGTTCAGGGTGATATAAATGTCTTGTAATTAGGGAGAGCTGGTGGGTGCACAACATTATGAATAGATGAGTTGCCACTGAATTTCACACTTTAAAATGCTTAATTTCTTGTTATGTAAATTTTATCTCAATCAAAATATTAATTCAATCTATTCATTAAATTTCGGTGTCTGGTGCAATATCTCCTTTACCCTTTCTCAGGGATTTGCATAGGCATTATGATGCCAAGAACAATCTGTTACATCATAGAAATTTGGTGGCTGGACCCTTTGACATAAGCAAATGACTTTTCCTTTCAATTGGATGATGCCATAAACCCAGCGCAGAGGAAAATATCTGGAGGTTTATAGACCCTCAGTGCATTAGGTCCAAGAGAGTTAAAGGCTCCCTGATCCTTCCCCATTTCCTCTTTTGGAAAGTGAGATCCAAGAAGGTTAACAATGTGGTAAGTGTCTGCAGCCCAGAGTCAGATCCAGAGGTCCTGGCGTCCAGCCGTTCCTGTTCTTTGTGAACATGGAGCTTTACTCCTCATCCCTACAAATACCTGCTCAAACCATGTCAAAGATGGCTGTGTGGAGTCCGAGCCCTCCCTGGGCTCAGTCTGCTGCTTCCTAACCCCCACACAGTACATTCATCTGGGACATTAAAAATATGCTGATGTCTGGGATCTAAGACTAATGAAACTGAAATCCCTGAAGGAGGAGCCTAGAGATTTTTGAAAGCTCTCCCAGTGAATCTAATGTGAAGCCAGGTTGAGGACCACTGACTGCATTTCGCCCACTGACATCTAGATTAGCCTTGAGGGTGCCCAGGACAGATGTCCAGGCAACATCATCACACGACTGAGCCAACCAGCTCCTGCACCTGTCCCACCTAGCACCCGTGTGGCCCACCAGACCTGCACCTGCACAGCTCACCCAGGCAGCACTGTGTGAGACCCAAATACACAGTCATCCCACTCTGTCTAGCAGTGACCTCCAAGGCACTCAACTGGGGGCAACCAAAACATCCTCACTGTTTCTCAACTAGCCACTTGGTTGGATCATTTCCCAGCAGGGACACAGAGCAGCCTTAAGATACACAGGACTTGCCTAGCAGCTCTGCTGTCTGTGGACATGATGGCCTTGATAGGTGCTGAATGCCATCAGAGCCCTGGCTCCCTGGCGGCCAGCATCTGGAGCCCGAGTTTTCCAGTCGCCCTTCTTCAGGGATACAGGCTGTGCCAGGGTCAGGACCAGGAGCAGAAGGGGGTCAAACCACTAGGGGCCCTCAGCCCAAAGGACCTACTGCCTCCGGTGGCCTCAGGGGACCCCCATCCCTCAAGCAGGAAGTCAAGAGCGAAGGTAACCATTCCCCACATAGAATATAATAAAATTCTTACTGAAATATCTGGCTGCAAACGTTCTCCTTTTGCTGGAAGCCGCCGGCAGCATAATGAAGCTGGCAGTCTGTGCAAATTTCTTCTATATCCTTTTTATAAAGAACCAACCACATCCTCAAGCAGACAGGCTAATTCCTGTTTTCCAGTAACAAGAGATCAGCGTCTATAGAAAAGAAATATATTTAGAATGCTTCTTATCTGGTGTTTTCTTGGATTTCAAACAAGAAGCCTCTCTGTAGGGAATTAGTCTCTTAAACGCAAGTGTACTTGGGGATCTTAGAGTGAATAGCCTTGGGCAAGTCATGGGGTCTCAGGTATTAGTTCCTCAAATCAGTAAAATGGGAATAACAATGACAACCACTTTTTAGAGTGAAGAGAGGATCAAGGAGCCAGTGGAAGTAAGGGGCTTCCTAGATGTCAAAGCCCTTGACATACAGCAGACACTGCATTTTATTTTTTCCAATTAGCTGACCTGGATTTAAGGGGAGTCATGTTTTCAAAGAGCTTCAGCAATGATTAAAAACCACGGAAGATTTACAGTGTGACTTCGTGGATGCATTTATGACCCTCCTCTGAGGCATACAGTCCTATTAGTGGGGAGCACAAGGATTTGGTCTACACCCACAGAGGAAGAGACAAGGCCAGGGGCTCCCAGTGTCAGACCCTCTCTGGGGTACACTGGCTGCTAATGGTACAGCTTCTATATTCCATTTCTGGAAATTTAGTGTCATTATAGCTTAATTTGTAGTTGTGGAAAATTGAAAAGAAAAAACCTGATTATAAAACAGCCAAGTGACATTTATGTAACCATTGCCATCACTGACATAGTGATTGTGGCAGTGTAAGGCAAAGCAGGTGCACTCTGGGAGGTCAAAGCAGGTGGGTGGCCTGAGCTCAGGAGTTCAAGACCAGCCTGAGCAACAGCGAGACTCTGTCTCTAAAATTAACCAAGCATTGTGTTGGGTGTCTGTAGTCTCAGCTATTGAGGAGGCTGAAGCAAGAGGATCGCTTGAGCCCCAGAGTTTGAGGTTACTGTAAGTTGATTTCTTGAAATCCAAGAAAACAAGACTCTTTCTAAAAAACATCAACAAACAACAACAACAACAAAAAAACCTATAAGGCCCAGAATCTGGGAACTAGGATATACCTTGGAGACCCTTCTGGTTCCGGAGTGACACTTCTCTGTATGCTCTAAGCACACAGGACTGGGAGACAGAGGGAAAGGACGGGCAGCAGAGGAAAAAGCTCTTTTATGGCCTGGTGCAGAAGGGGCTTTAGAATGAAAGATTCTAGGTCCAAGTTCAGGTTTTTGCTTTCTCCAGTAGTGTCAATTTGAACATGTGGCAGATTTAACAATTAAGGTATAGGATGCCCAGTTAGTTTTGCAGTATAAGTGTTCTAAATATTGCATGAGACATAATATATGATAATAAGGTATTAATTGTTGATCCGAGAAACTGTTCAAATTTACCTAGGTGTCCTGTATTTTATTAGGCAAACTTACACCTTTTGAGTACCCATTTTCTTTTTGATAAAAAGAGGAAATGATACATACCATCAGGTAAGAACCTTTCAGTTTCAAGGAATGAAAAGCCAATTAAAATGTGTAGAATTAGTCACTCTTTTAATAGGAAAGTCCTCACAATATGGACTTCAGGTATGGTTTGATCCAGCAGCTTGACAATGTCAACCAAATGTGGGTTTCTTTCAAGTTCTCCTGTTTGCTTCTAAGGTGTCTGCTTCATTGTTGACAAAGTCCCCTTATAATTAAAAAGAATGCTGAACACAAGCTCACTTCCAGAGCTAATAATTCTCTCATGTACAGCAGGAAGAAAGAGCATATCTTCAGTGTCTCTCTCAGTGCTGAGGAGCTGCCCCCTGCTATCCTAGACTTCTTCTCTGGCTTCCTGGCCTTGGTGGGGCCACTCACCAGTCCCTGAACCAGTGCAAATCAATGCCATGTGCTGACTGGCTGGAGCCAACCTGGTCTCATCAGGAGCAGGGTGGGGCTGGCTTCCTACAAGGCGCTTGTTCATAGGGGAAAGAGGAAGGTGCTAGAGCAGATGCCAGGGTACTGTGGCTGAAGGCAGGGGACAAGGGCTCCCTAACACAGCCCTTAAATGAGACTGACCTGCCTCTGTGTGTGTGTGTGTGTGTGTGTGTGTGTGTGTGTGTGACAATGTTAGTTCTTCCCCCGTGGACATACTGCTTACTCCTCCTTTCTTTACCAGCTTTTTCTATGCCTCTGTTCTCCTGATCAGGTCTGTGACCCAGTCTCAGCTCTGTTATCACAGAGTAAAGGGGCTCCCTCCCCAAGGGGACAGTGAGTTACAGTGAGTTAGGCCCCTGTCCTGGCTGTGTGTGCGCCAGGCAGGCCTCTGTCCCTCTCTGGCCCCTACCTAGATCAGGGAGGGTGGATGTGCGTGTAGGGGGCCTGCTTGCACCAGGAGAGCTCTGGTTAGAGGAGTTTCATCTAGAACTACCTCTATGGTCTTTGGTAATCTCAGCCTAGAGTAGAGATGACAAAGTCCTATGGCATCTGCTTTGGGGAAGATGTGAGTGGAAAGCTCTGCTCGCCAGCTGGTGAACAGTGACTGCAGGGACAGAGGGGACAGGAGAACTGCTCTTCCATTTCTCACCCAGCCCCCTTTCCCCTCAGTCTCATTTCTCTGCAGCAGGTTCAAATGCAGTTCGCACCTCAGCTAAGCCCAGCACAGGGCTGGCCTGCAGGGCCTTCTGTGAAGGGCAGCCCCAAAGTGGGGGCTGGACACACACCTCTGGGAGATGACTCAGCCCAGAGCAGCCGCTGGCACTGGCCACACTGCAAAAGGGCTCACCATGGGGTTGGAGCTGCCAGGTCTTCCTGGGTTTGGGTGACCAAGACTTTCACCGGGCATTGCCCCACCCACAGACAGTATTAGTAATGACCACCAGCGCTTAGTAGGCACCGAATGTGGACCAAACTAACTTGATGTTCAAGTCACACGTTTAACACCGCTGAGGTGGGAGACTGAAACCCATCCTTCAAGCTCAGACAGACGGCCCGGTTGTCCTGTTCCCCATGGGTGCACCCCATGGCTTCTCATCCATCCCCCAGAGCCGGGGTCATGAGCGCCACACCCCAGCCCAGGGGTCTGGTCCAGGCTCCCAGGACAGGGGGTCGGGCGGGGTCTGCTCACCTGCGTGTGCGGGGCTGGGCATCTCCGCCTCCGCCTCGGCTGCCCGGAGCCCTCCTGGGGATCCTTGCTCTCTGTCTGGAGGGAGCTCCGGGCTCCCTGCCCCCTCTCTCACCCTGGGTGCCCTGGCCTTGGCCCTGCCCCCGGCCCCATGTGACCAGAGGGCGAGCAGGGCAGGGAATGCAGCCTGGGCTGCACATCATCAGGCAGGATCCAGGCTTCCTGGCTCCTCGGTGCCCCTGGGGATGCTGCACTAATGGCGGTCCTTGGCCGCTATGAGGCTGCTGCAGCCTGAACTGAAGAACCGGTCCGGGAGTGAGGCTGAACTCTGCCGGGAAGGGCCGCGCGGGGCCGCGGCGGGGAGCGCCCAGGCTTACCCTGGTCTGGAGCGCCCCCTGGTGGGATCCGTGAGGCGCTGCCGTCCGTGTGCCCGGACCGCTCACTGCGCTGTCCACCTTGTGCCCCTGCCAGCCTCTGGGGGCCCCAGCTCCGTCTCGTCCCACCCTCACCTGTAGCTTCAACTTCCCTTGAGCCACATGTTGCCGGCAGGGTATGTGGGATTCCTGGGGCTTTCTGCACGGAGTCTTCCTCTGAGCAGCTGAATTCTGCATAGTGGGCCGAGTCCCAGGCCTTTCTCAAGGGGAGAAAATGGGGGCTGGAGAGGTGGTTAGCAAGGAAAGAGCTCTCAGGTGGCAAAGGGGGAATTCGAGCCATCTCCCAAGGCTCCCACATCTCCTAGATCTCCTCACTTCATAGACTGGGAAACTGAGGTCAGAAAGGTTCAGTGCATCCCCCAAGGTTCCAGAGCTGCAAGCAGCATTGCTGATATTTGAAAGCCAAGGCAAGGAAGGAAGCAGGCAGGCGGCCCTCATTGACCTGGCACTCTTATGGGGATCTTGGGGACAGAAAGCCCCCTCTCTGAGGGTGCACCAGCCTCCTTCTCACCTGAGCTCAGCATCAGGACTCACCTGAACTCATCTGCCCTCTTATCCTCTTCGACCAGAGCAGGTTGGCTGGCCATAGACTGGTAGCCTTGGGGACCCTAATTCAGCATCTGGGAAGAACTTGGTCAGTCCAGCCTCAGGGAGGCCCACCACCTGCCCAAAGTAGGATGGTAACCTCCTGCCATCCCTTTGGAGCCCTGAAATTGAGACAGAGGTGTACCTGGCAGAGGTAAGGAGGCATAGGTCCTGCCACAGGGCCAGAACTCAGGGCACTTGAGAAGCAAGGTCATAGTGTCCTGTTCTTGGACACCATTGGTCCCCACAGTTATAGGGGACTCCACTAGAGACACCATCCCAGGCCTCCTGTGTTGATGCACTGCTGAGGGCTCACTCTCTGTCCAGGCTTGCTGGGGGAGATGGCACAAATTATAGTGAAAGGAACAGGGTCAAGTTTGATTCCTGCCAAGGACACTTCTTAGCTGTATCTCTGGGTACGTTATGCAACCTTTGTGGGATGCCTTCCACATTTGTAAAGTGAGGATAATAATATGCTGACTACATGGGTCTAGTAGAGAGTAAAGTAGGGAAGTCAGGCCGGCACTTAGCTAAGTGCTTGCATTAAATGTTTCATGCTTATCCCTGTGGCCAGGATGTCACGCCTGGACAACAACCTTAGCAGGGCCCTGGGAAGGTTGTGTGCTCTGCTTTGTCCAGCAGCAGCAGCAGCAGCAGCAGCAGCAGCAGCAGCAGCTAGGGCAGTTTTGGCTTCTCAAAATGTGTTTCCTGCACATTGAAAAAAATTCTGCATTTTAATTTACATCCTAAATTAAAAAGTAAGCCATTGGGAACCCTTACAACTAATACTCCCAGGTAGTCTTAGTGCCTGAGTTTGAGTGTGTGTTTAAAATCGAGTTGACAGGCTTGGTGCCCATAGCTCAGTGAGTAGGGCACCAGCCACATGCACGGAGGCTGGCAGGTTCAAGCCTGGCTCAGACCTGCTAAAAATAATTGACAACTGCAACCAAAAAATATCTGGGTGTTTGGGGGGGGGGGGGGGCTGTAGTCTCAGCTACTCGGGAGGCAAGAGAATTGCTTAAGCCCTAGAGTTTGAGGTTGCTGTGAGCTGTGACATCTTAGCACTCTCCCTAGGGAGACACAGTGAGACTCTGTCTCAAAAATAAATAAATAAAATAAAATTGAGTTGATAGCACCTAGCTGTATTTAATGCTTAGTATGTTGGGGCCTGGTGGAGTAGGGCTCCAGGCAGCCAGTGTACCCTTGCTGGGGCCTCCCAGGTGACTGGGTGGGAACCCACAATCCAAGGCAATAGTCTGGAACATGTCACTATCAGTGAGGGGACTGGCTTCTGTGACATTTGGGTCCTGTAATCAAGGTGGCCATGAGGCTCTTTCGGTGACCTCTGCTCAATGAATCTTCAGGTTGTCAGTGGTCATAAATTCTGCCAGAATCATACTGTAGACCAGTGATTTTCAACCAGTGACACAGTACCCTGGTGTGCCACAAGAGGATCTTAGGTGTGCTGTGAAAATTTTAAGGATTATTAATTAAATTATTTTGAAAGACGTTCAAAGCACAGTAAGTATATTCTTTTCTTTACTCTTATTTTGTGATCAGCATAATTTAATTGTGCTGCAGAAGTTTAACTATAGGTTAACTATAAGTTCAAGTGCCATGAGATTAAACAAGGTAGAAAAACAGTGCTGTAGATTATACTTAATTTGTATTCTTGGGGGACTTTTGTTTCCCTAAAGAAAGCAAAGCAAAGTTCTGTTTTTCTACTGGTTGGAATTTGTAGCATTGGAAGACTATATATTGTTTTATGTGTTTACATATTGAAGTCAGTGCTACAGCCTAGGAAGTGTTTCTGTTTTCTTTTTGAAAAGGTCTTCACATGATTCCGGGAAGAAACACTGAATTAATTCATGCAAGTCCTTGAGCAATCATGACTGCAATTAGCAATTATGACCACAAGATGGCGTCCCGAGCACACTGTTGTGGATTACGTATTGGCGGGCTTTTCAGCAGTGCGTGGTTGTAGGGTCTGTGGGGGCTCTGTCCGCCTAGGGAAGTCCAGGGGAGTCACCTATTTCTGTGGGGTTCAGAGTTGGGAATAGGGCGAAGCTAGTGAGGCATCTAGGATATAAATTTTAAGGAGGCAATGGGTGCCTCACTGGCCTTGCCTTCACCCGGGCCCCAGTTCACCAGGCTGGGCTGTCTCTTTGAGGAGGGGAGCTGGCATTGGGATTCTGTCCCTAAGGCCTTGGGAGAGAGGCTAATTCCTTGACCTCAGCCCTGTCCCTGTAGCACCCACACAGCAGGAACACTAAAGCCTCTAGTCTGATCCAGAGGCTATGTATGGCCAGGATAGCCAGGCATGTATTTTATATTTATAGCAATCCTACAAGTGGCATAACTGTATCAGTAATCATAGTAAATGTAAACAGATTAAGCTAACATATAAAAAGACGGAAGTATTTAGGTTGGAATTAAAAGAAAGTCAATTATTGTTTTCACACTTATGGCTCGGCACCCACAGCACAGTAATTACGGCATCAGCCACATACACCTGGGCTGGCAGGTTTGAACCCAGCCCGGGCCAGCTAAACAACAATGACAACAGCAACAAAAAACAGCCAGGCATTGTGGAGGTGCGTGTAGTCCCAGCTGCTTGGGAGGCTGAGGCAAGAGAATCGCTTAAGCCCAGGAGTTTGAGGTTGCTGTGAGCTGTGCCACCATAGCACTCTACCAGGAGCAGCATAGTGAGACTCTATCTCAAAAAAAGAAAAAAGAGAGACACACAAAATATAAAAACATGGAAATGTTGAAAATAGTGAATAGAAAAAGATATACCGAACACACAGTAACTAAAGGAAAGTGGACGTAGTGAAGTAATATTAATACGAGAGGAGATGGACTGGGAAAAGCTTCATTGGGGTTAAAGATGATAAAAGGAATAATTCACAGAGAGACAGAAGACTCGAACCTGTGTTTACCTAACAGCATATACCTTTCCTGAAAGGAAGTCAGCAAACACAAACCTGTGACATAATGTACAGGAGAATTGGACAAATTCACAAAAGTGGAAATTTTATGATAACACTTCCAGAAACTGATAGACCAGGCAGAATAACAGTAACAACAAAGGAGTAGAGAAATAGAGATTTTGAACAATGTAATAAGAAAGCTTGATACACGTGTAATAGACACACGTAGAAACGTGCACCCCCAGAATATTTATAGAAATTGGACGTGTACCACTTCACAATAGAGGTGAAGCATTAAAGGATCGATATTATTCGGTGTTCCCTAACCTCAGTGCGTAAAATCGGACATCAATAACAAAGCCAGCTAAAAATAAAGAACATACACTGAAATCCTGAAAGATACATTGTTAGTTTGTGTCTCAAAGGAGATACTGGAATGGGAATTACAAAATAGAATAAACGCAACACGAAACAACACAAAACCGTATTTCAAGATTTGGCGTATGCAGCTAACATGGTACTTCGAGGGAAATTTATGGTATTAAATGTGTGCATTAGAAAGTAAGAAAGAAAGGCTGCAAGTTAGTTAACTGAGAATTCAACTAATGAAATTGAGAAAACAAGTAGCATGTGATGACAGTTCAGGTTTTTTTTTCCTCCTGAGTTTGGTTTGAAGGAGATCAGAGAAATGGGTTCTGCAAGCTCCAGGCTCTCGCTGTTGAGGGCTTCCAAGTCCTAGACTTGGGTCCTTTGTCTCCCAGGTAATCTTATCCATCTCTGTAGTTTCAGAGTATCATCTGTACTGGTGAGTCCCAGACTGTTGCCTTCAGACTGGGTCTCACCTCTAGTCCACAGAATACACAGACTCCACAGACTGTCCCCTTACCTTCACCCTCTGGCACCTCACACACTTCACACTTCCGAAATATGTGCCCCCACCTGCCCCAACCTTGCTTCCAACTCTGCATGTCAGGAAATGTTACCACCCACACGACTTTAAGTGAGAGGCTGAAGAGGCATTCCTGAGTTTACCTTCTGACCCTTTCTGTGAGTAAACCTTACAGTTACTTCTGTTTCCAAGATTTAGCCTAAATTTTTCCTTTTTTCTCCACCTCTGCTATTATCAGCCTGGATTGGCTACCACGTTCTCACCACGTGCTCTACTCTCCCCCCGCAGCCATTCTCCACGCAGCAGTAAAAGGTAAATTGTGGCAGGCCGTTTCCCTGCTTAAAACACTTCTGGGGTTTCTCTTCAGGTTAAGCCTCATGTCCAAAATCCCTGCTACATTTTTATTTATTTTTATTCATTTATTTTTTTTTAGACAGAGTCTCATTATCACCCTTGGTAGAGTGCTATGGTGTCACAGCTCACAGAAACCTCCAACTCTTGGGCTTAAGAGATTCTCTTGCCTCAGCCTCCCAAGTAGCTGGGACTATAGGCATCCACCACAACTCCTGGATATATATATATATATATATATTTTTTTTTTTTTTTTTTTTTTTTTGGTTGTTGTTGTTTGGTTTGGTCAGGGGGTTTCGAACCTACCAGCCTGGATGTATGTGGCCAACACCCTAACCACTGACCTATAGGTGCCAACTCCCTGCTAGATTTGTATTTATTTGTTTTTTATTAATTAATTAATTAATTTTATTTATATTATTAAATTATAGCTGTATACATTAATACGATCATGGGGCACCATACGCTGGTTTTATAGACCGTGCGACACATTTTCATCACACTGGTTAGCATAGCCTTCCTGGCATTTTCTTAGTTATCGTGTTAAGACATTTATATTCTCCATTTAGTAAGTTTCACATGTACCCTTGTAAGATGCACCATAGGTGTAATCCCACCAATCACCTTTCCTCCGCCCATCCTACCCCCTCCCTCCCCTCCCTCTCACCCTTCCCCCTATTCTTAGGTTATAACTGGGTTGTAGCTTTCACATGAAAGCTGTAAATTAGTTTCATAGTAGGGCTGAGTATCTTGGTTACTTTTTTTCTATTCTGAGATACTTTACTAAGAAGAATTTGTTCCAGCTTCATCCATGTAAACATGAAAGAGGTAAAGTCTCCATCTTTCTTTAAGGCTACATAATATTACATGGTAT